>KZ807961.1:119384-136450 GCA_000696205.2 Oncopeltus fasciatus
TATATAATTAAATAATAAATTTGAATTTAAAAAATAAAATTAATAACTGAGATATTAGTTAGATCTGAAGCCAATTGTTAGATATGAGCTTAAGTTGTTCTTGCCCTTCCCTGGCAGAAACCTCTTTTTCTTTAAAATCTTATTCTTAATAATTATTATTATATTCTTTGCCAGTTCTTGGTTATTTTCTTATTTTTAACTGTAGTGTATTTCAATTAATTTTAGTTTGCCCTTATCTGTTGTCTCAAAAAAGTTTTCACACAACAGTGTGCCCATTGCAAATGAATATTACACAAGCATTCATTATTACTAAGCTCAAAACTTAAAACAAATAAAAAAAAAATTATTGAAGAATTATCTTTTTTTATAAATGCTTTAGTTCTGTCCTTCAAGTGAACTTGTTATTTGCTAACTGCTTGATTTTATTTGTACTTTTATAGCTTATTACAGACTGTGATTTACAGAACAAGCACAGTTATATGCTCTAGAATATTAATATTTAACATTACCATCATGTGCTCTGAAAAATTTTTGATTTATAGATTTTTTTAATTTGATGGAAAGAAAGAAAGTAAAAGAAGCTTTGTTATTAAGTTCTCTTGAATAACAAAGAGGTCACAGCTTTTTTTTTTTTTATCTAATAGATATTTTGCATTTTTTATTATTTTTTTTTTTTTAAAATTACAGACGAACTTGTCCACGAGAAGGAGAAATACAAATATATCTGCGACGACCTCGACCAGACTTTCTCCGAGCTTGTTGGCTAAAACTCCTTCCTTTGTTAATCTTTCTTTCTATTATATTATCCAGCCTTCGCTCCAATACTCACCAAAACATTCTGTCAATATCTTAACACGTCTTCAATACTTTTGTATAACAAAAATTTATTTTCCTTGTATAAATAGCAAAGTAATATGTACATACCTTTTTTTAAAGCTCTGGCAGATAGTTCATTGTTGCCTTTTGGTATCATTGTATTGTTAAGTTTCTAAATAATTTATAACCAATTAAAATTTGTATGAACAGTAAAGCATGTAAGCGCTGTGCCAGCTTTAGGTATTTCAACTTTGTCTTGGCTGTATATTTTCTTACATCAAAAATTTCTTCTGTTCACTTTATGATTAATTAATTTGGGATAATTTAAGGCTCAAATAAATGGATATGTTATACATGTTGTTTCTATTAATTATTTTCCTTTCTTTTTAACATCTACTAATATAGTACTGAGTTTTCTTCATGTGTGCAATATATTTAATTTGTTAGATAAGAAAGTTTTTTAGTTGATATTCAGCACCCATTATCTCAAAAGACACTGTGTTTGTGTGTGTACACACACACATATATATATATATATATATATATATATATATATATATATATATATATATATATATATATATATNTAGTGTCTCCAATAGCTAATCCATAAATTTGTGGGTTTTTTTTTTAAAGATTGCAAGAGACTAAGAAACGTAAAAGTCATAGGTTTTATATTTTATTTCAATTATACATAACTCTTTTAGTAAAATTCTATACCAAAAACTATTAAATTGATTTTAATGAAATTGAAGTAGCACCTGACTCTGGTATTTGATGCTGTGCATATAACTAATATATGTTATGCATACAGCATCAAATGCCTCTACCATGATTAAATTAAGGGTTAAGATTTTAAAACAGCTATAACTTAGAGACAGTTAACTTCATGTCCTCAGGATTTTTTCCCCTTGACAAAAGTGTATGAAAATACATTTTTGTCATATCATCATCATTGGTATTATGTCAAATGGAAATTTTCAAACTCACATTAAAAGAAGAACTGCAAAAAAATGCATTTGTGTGTGTGTGTGTATGATCCTAATAGTGAAAAATATATATAATAGCAATATAAGGTAAAGGATGATTATGAAAATATTAAGACTGTTAAATTTTTTGGGAAATAACTTTCCCATTAGAGAACAGAAAGAAGTATGCTTCTTCTTCCTCTGTTGACGAGTAAATAGTTTCCCCAAAAATTGAATATTCTTTGTGCATTCGATTTTTGAGACATACATTATTCTTATTTATCCTTGTCTACATTTACTTTACTATTTATTGCAGTTGTATTTTTTTTTAGCTCTAAGTGTGCAAGAGAGTGTATATACATACACACACACACACACATATATATATATATATGTTAACACACACTTCAAACTAAAAATAAACAAAAATACTCACTACTGCAAGGAATTGTAAAGAATTCTTATATATAGATAGATATACATACACACACACACACATATATATTATATATATATATATTTATAAAATACATAGCTAGCATGGCACAACAGCTATGTATGTCCATCTCTTCCAACTCATAGGTTTTGAATGTTTGACCACTTTAACAATATTCATAATTACTTCTTTTGGGCTTGATCTTGGAAAAAGTTTCTTTTTGCTGAGCTTTCGTTCATCATGTGATGGCTTCTTCAGGGCTGAATGGTGAATGAGCTCGGCAAAAATAAACTTTTTTAGGTCAAGTCCAGAAGAAATATTTATGGAAACCGTAGAAGCCTACATGAACATGTAACACCAAATTTGTAGCAGATTTCCTGGTTGATCCTCCATCACCATTTCCCTCTGTGATGGTGTGTCCAAATATACTATTAAGGATCTTACTTTTGAAGACAAGGAAGTTCTAGCATTCAGCTTTCAATGTGTTCCAAGTTGACTCTATACATCAGGATTGGGTGGATAAGAGTGTTGTAAAGAGGGATTTTAGTCCTCCTAGTAAAAACAGCAAGCTTAAAAGAATGCTGTTACAACCCATTTTAGCTATGTTACATTGATATCTTTATCATCACTTTCACTGCATATCGTCACGCATAACCTTTGATCCCAAGTGGGTAAAAACTGAGATCTGCTCGAAGTCATGTACTTGTTAAGAGCAACCTATCACATCAGTCATACTAGGAGTAGGACATACCTCTTATAATTATCCACATTGTTTAGATTATGCGAGTACTTTATTGCCTCCTCATGAGCCAAATTAAATAATAGGCAGGCTAATGCGTCTTCTTGGCAGATTCCTTTCTCAGATGGAAATCATGGGGAGCTTTCACCTTAAACCTACACAATACATTTAGGCCTTGTCATCATCTTCCTAAACTGCCTGATGAGCTTCAGGGAATGCTAAACTACCTAGAGAGGTATCTCTATTGAGATTTTTCCAAAGCAGCCTTAAAATCCAAAAACAGGTGAAGCATCACTAAGCGACATTCCAACCTCTCTCTCCATTATTGTATTGAGGCTGAATATTTGGTCTATTGCAAACTTATCTCCCCCAAAATCATACTTAAAGGGAGCTATTTTCCTTTTGACTAACCACAGCAGATGCTCGAACTACTTTTTTGACAGAACCTTGAAGGCACTGGACAGAAGAGAAAAGCCTTGGTAGTTCCTGCACTCACCCTTCTTAAAATTTGGGCAGATAATTGATCTCCATCTATTTGGTATTACTTTTCTAGCCCAAATATCAGGTTGTGGAAATCCTTAACTATACCTCTTTCTCCATATTTCAGCAGCCCTGCTAGTGAAGGGGCTGCCACTTAAAACAGGAAAGAGTTTGGAAATTTGGAGAGTATTTACACCCTCTTCACAGTAGGTCAAACAACAAAACCTCAGAGTGCTGCCAATAACCAACAAGGTGCCTCATCCACCATACTTGTAGGGGCCCTCTCTCTCATTGCTCACAGATTCAAGTCCTTTGAAGGATTGGTTACCACTAACTATAGTCTGGGTTGCTAGACTTATGGGACTAACCATGGGAAGGTTGAGAGTAGGAGTTGGGAAGGAGAAGCTGAAACAGTCATTTGAGCTTGGTAGCATCCTTGAGTTTCCAGGGAAAACCTCATTAAACTCACTCATTAAAAGAGTGCAGTGAACACACAAAAAGAAAAAATAAATTACAATATGTAAAATTTTTGAGGAGAGACTCTTCACTCCTCACTGATGACGGGTGATAATTGTATGCAATGTAATTTTTTCTTTTTATGTGTTCACAACACTCTTTCTCCCAACTGTTCTTATTTAATATATATATGTGTGTGTGTGCACAATACATATTCAAGAACTCATAGCTATTATTTTGTGTATACATGTGTATGTAATATACATATACATATAAGAAAAAAAATTTCAAGAGAAGGAAAAAATAGAGCTCATACAAAACCTATGATGCTGAAAAGCTTAAGTATTAAAAACTAGAGCTACATCTTATGGCCTAATTGAATCTAAGATTTAATATAAGTCTACTAGCCTAAAAATGACAAAATTTTGTGATCTTAGTAAAAGGACTGTGTGCTTTTGTGCAGGAACACTAATGCACATTATAAGAGTTACCACCACCAAGTTTCTTAAATGTTTTGAAACAGGGATTGACACATCAAAATATGTGAAATAAAACAGTTTTAGCTCCTTTAGAGACATTAACTTTCTCTCATTTGGAATTGGTTGCTTGCCACTGTGATATATGCACAATTCTCTCTGTCTGTGTTTAATACAAATATTCCAATGTTGTCTTAACTTATTCTATTGTCTTGAGGAGGCTAACATACTTATAAGTTAAAAATGTGGCTCACAGTCTTTGATAACATTCAGTCTCCTGGATTTTGCCAGAGAGAACTGGTAAAATAACTTTACAAGATATTTTAAATTAAATTGTGGCTTAATGGCCCTTTTTGATCTGTCAAACCCATGATTCTTAGTCAAGAGGTTCATTTGAACATACTCCCAGCCAGTTTTTCTGTNATATATATAGAGAGAGAGAGAGAGAGAGAGAGAGAGAGAGAGAGAGAGAGAAAATGCTCTACAGGTCAGAGTTTTGATAATCGCAAAAAAAGTGTGACATGTTGCTTTTAAACAAAAAATGAAAGATTGATTTTGTTATTGAGCGAGGTTGAACCATTAGGGTAGGGGCAATGTCAAGTGTGATTTAAAATTGTTTTTGGTATTTAGTGGCCACAGCATTAGGTTTAACTTGTGCCACCTTGATTGAATAATAAATGAAATATTTTAGAAATTTGCAAAATTCAACCGTTGCATTAGAATTGATAGTTTAAGTGATCCCATAGATGTTGAATCAGGCTCTAGGAGGCAAAAGTTGAAATTTAATTTTTTTTTAAATTACACTTACCCAAAAGGAAAAATACAAGACATAATTTTTTTTTTCTGCCTGGAAAAATATTAAATGAATTCTTTTATTTGAATTTGAAGGTCAACTGACAATTATAATTGTAAAATATATAGCTAAAGTTGTTAGTAAATTGACTGCTAATTTAGAAGTTGTAAATAATACAAAAATAATAGACTTTAATTCAAAATCTTCATATTTTCTAAACCCATGACCCACATGTTAATAATTGAAATTTGTACCTCAATCTTATTAAACCTCAAGAGAAGAGGAAACTATTTTGTCAAAATTCATTCAGTGGTTTTAAAGTTTTACTTATAAAATATGGAAGATAAGAATGACAAATTTTTATGAAACATTATATCGATAAATAAACATAGTAAAAAAGAAAAAAAATTAAGAGAGTAAGAGAAATATTTACTTAATTACAATAATTTCTCTCCTTAAATAATTAAGAAAATAAAAACAGAAGCAGGTAAGTAAAACATGAAAATAAATGACTGTTATGCTCATATGGCATTTTTGGGTCAAGTGTTACAAAATCAAACTTGCACGGTCTAAAACATTAAATTCAAAAGTAATAAATTAAATTATTAATTTAATAAACTAATTAAATTAAGTTAAATATCAAACAAAACTTACTTTACTGTTGGTAAATGGTTTCCTCTGTTCCAGATGATTTTGTGCTTGAAAAAGAAAGATACAAAAGATTGGCTGACGAGATGCTGGATACATTTGAGGATCTCACAGCTTCTTGAATATTTTTGATTTATACATTTCTCATGAAATAGATATTAAGCTGGTGTGGTTATCAAAATTAAAGCCAATTTAAATTAATTGGTTTAATAATTGCTTTAAATAATATTTTTCTTCTTTAACTATAAAATTAATAAATGTATTTGAATTTGAATTCTTAATCATTATCCTCTACTGTATCATATATCTACTAACATATTTACTATAATTGGAAAAGACCTATTTTCTAAAATGGTTGGTGGAAAAAAGAAAGGTAAATAAAATTAAGAAAAATGTTTTAGGGATTTTAACAATTTATACAAATTTAAATAGATGAATGAAAAGGCTAATAGATTTCAATGTGCTGATACGCTAAAATGGATCTATAAGTAAAGAAGAGAGTTTCACTAACACATAGAAGGTGAAATTGAACAACAAAAAAAGGTTTCAATTTCACATATTATTGTAATTTGAAACTGAATATTTTATATTCTGAACAGTTATGGAATAGTTTAAGCACAGTGCTTGAACTGAGCTAAAGGAAGAAGAAAAAAATTTCTTGCACTAAAATTACATTGAAAATATTTTGCATTGGGGTAGTTATATGTAACGCTATTTTTATGTATGGAATATCAACATTCGATTCATTAAATCTTCCTGTGTACTTCATGTTTCATGTCTATTTTTATAATGAATTTATTTTTTATTTACAATTTCTTCTTTGCACTGACTAAATTTTGATAGTTCTTAAAATCGGGTTTAGTGGGCTAGGGAGTACATGCACTTGCTCTATACAGTTTGGTTGTTATTTTTTAAGTGAATTTATGTCGAAGTCTCTCTAACAAATTAAGAGAAATTTGCACAACATGAAATTCCAAAGCTTAATTTGTTTTACTCCATCTACATGAATGTCTACCTGAAACAAAAGCCCCCACAAACTGAGGTTTCATTTTCTAGGTTTTAAATTTCAAATTTCATTTTTTCTAGGTTTTATTTAATCATTAAAATACATTCGTATGTGGCAATGAATATTTCACATATTATATATTTAAATATTAACCTCATAAGTTACAAATATGAATTATAAGCATAAAAAATGTAGTTTTTATATTATTTAAAAATTTTCTTTTTCCATTGATCTTTAGAACATTATATATTTCATCATTCAGTTAAAACTTACAAACATAATTTTAATTTTTTTACAAATTACTTTGAAGTGTACAGAATTCCATTGGAATACTACAGGAAACTGTCTTCTGCAAAATGGGACATGAGCGGCCACCATTTTTTGGAGCTTTCTGTGAACAGAAAAGATTATTTCTTTATTTTATTCCAAATTTAAAATTTGTAAATGTTGAAAACCAAAATCCTTGGATAAGGTACATGAAAAACTAATGCCAATTCCTTTTTAAAACAATTACTAATTTTTCTTTATTTAAAGAGTATTTATATACACAACAAGTATACAGATAAAGTAAATTGAAAAAGTAGTTGTGGTTTGGTCAATTTTTTGTGGTTTAAAAAATAAAGTTTCCTTTAAAATGTACATATTTGTATTGTTCGCCAACATTTGTCTTACAAGCCAATATATCCTTTGAGTCCTATCCGCAGCACCAGGCTAGAAGAGAGACTCTCTTTACACCTCACTGACGAAAGGCAAGAGATCTCCAAAAATTTTACTCCTTGTGATTTTTTATTTTTGTGTGCAGTGCGCACTCTCTATCCCACCTGTTCTTGATTAATCAAAATATATATCCTAACTAAAATTAATTGATTATTGATGATTTCGGTCAATAAAGCTTCTGTACAATAATTTAGTCTAGGCCAATATTTCGAGAATATATTTTCTCTTCTTCAGGAAAATACTAATAATAATAAGGTTTGGCTCTAAGTACTACCTTGTAAAACTGCACAACCTGTTCCGTAGAGGTTATTAGGTTATGTATTGATGTGTAGTTGTACAAGACTTAGCCCTAAGTACTAATTATTCTTGCCCTGATGAAGACAAAATATATTCTCGAACCATTGGCCTAGACCAAATTATTGTACAAAATTATTTTACGAAAATCCCCAATAGCTGACTAATTATTTGTGTGTGTGTATTGACTACATTTGATGATATTATGTTACTAATGATATGATTTCAGTACTNGGGCGAGTTTTAGTTTTGGTGCCCTTATCACAAGGGAAACAAGGTGACCAGATGCTCCATTTTCCAACCACACAGTCCACTCTCTCATTGTCATCAAAATCATTTCTCACAGGTACTTTTACTGGAACAGAAAATCATACCATCAATGTTTAGTTTTTAAAAGTTAATTTTTAGCTATCAGAGATAAAAATAAGTAAAAACTAGTATAAGCAAGCTAATAATACAAATAAGCTAATTAAGTTTTTCTTCAGTATAGCTTGATAAAAAAACAATTATCGAATGACTTAAAAACTATTTTGTAATTTTCTAAAAAAAATGTTAATTTACACTTCAAAATGCAGTTGAACCTTTATTCTTACCTTTATTACCTATCAACTCTTGAAGCCCTAAAATTCTAACCTCCTAGGAGTAGTTCTGAGACAGTAATGAAGATAAATCAATAGTGAATAATGTGTGTTATTATCTGGATAATTCGAAAGAGTATTGTTAGATTTTCCATATATTCCATGGATAGCAATTCTCAGGTGTGGGAAAAATGAAACCATTTAATAGGAATTTTATAACCAAATTAAAACCTTTTAAAGATTTCAATTTTCTTTTATTCATCCAAAATATACAAATAAGAGGAGGAACAAGTCTTGCAAGTATAATGAACATCAATTTATAAATTGAATAATAAGTGATATAAAGATATTTAAAACTGTTTAAAAAATTGGAATAATAAATGTTTATGATTAAAAACTAAATAATTAAAGCTTTTTGGTAATTCTGAAATTCAAATTTTTAATAGTGCCAATTATATGAATATTTAAAGATAACTTAAAAGTTTTTTGGGGGGTAAATTCGAAACTATAACAGATATTCATTATAAGTTTCATTGGGTTATGAAGAGCTGATGATCACCCAGAATTGGAGATAGTAATAACCACTAAATATCTTTAGTGCTAAGAGTTAAAACTACATTTTGTAATACAATGAATAATGAAACTCTGAGCATTAATGAGTTTTTGGCTTATAGTGAGTCGCTTAATTATTGAATTATACGCACCATCCCAAAACAGACTACACTGCAACTGAGGTACAATTAAAGCATAATATGTGGGCACTAAGTACTAAGGTAAGTATGTGGGTTAAAAGTCTAAAAGTCTTGTACATGTAGCTTCATAACTTTGCTGTTGTTTGTATATAAGTTTTTCAGTTCAGCCTGCTGTAAAGGATAATTCCTAAATACTTAAATCAAGTGACTCACTCTATTTTTGTGCAATTTTAGTTATACCTAGAATGGATTTTTGGTATGCAGATGTAGTCTGTTACAAGTAGTCTGGGAAGTATTGGTTTAAAAGAAGGTCATATACTTGGTTTAGGAGGTATTAAGCATCGATTAATTTAGTTCCAGCCACAAGTGTACCAGATGATCCTCAGCTAAATCATGCAACTTCTTTCAAAGGTTCACGTAAGTTTCCACGGTCTCCAGAAATATTCATAAATACTTCTTTTGAACTTGATCATGCAGAAAAGAACTTGGACCTTCATGCACTGAAAAATATCCTCCTTGTAAAGGTTATTATGATATTCTCGTAGGCTGAAGAAGTAATCACTTGATAAGTAAAAGCTTGGCTAAAAGGAAATTTTCTACATGGTCAAGCGCAGAAGAAGTATTTATAAACTTCTTTCACGTTTTCCCTAATAATAAATATTATTCCTGTATCATCAGCATACTTTTGCCCTATTAGATAAAAGAGCTGCAAATAAATATATAAATTTTAAAAAAAGGAACAGAGCTCATAGTGTTGCTCTGAATTACTCCATACCCTAATTTAATTAATAATGATTAAAATGTAAAATAATTACTCTAATTGTAATAAAATGAATAGATGAACAAAGTAAAAAAAGGGGGAAATTGTACCCTTTGAATTGCACCATAATATATATTGAAAACTAATCTGATCAATGTGTAATTGGAAGATTTTAAAATAATAAGTCAACTTTGGGTTAAGAGACACAAATAAATAAAATTTGCCAGTAACTATTTTAGCCCAATTCTCATTTAATACATTTTACAAAATGCTTAAAGTCCTAATAAAACCTTAATTCATTTAAAATAAAATAATATTGAGTAGCTTATTATTACTGAAGACAACAAATCAATAATTCCTTTTCAATAGGTACCAATTTAACTCCATTTGGGGAATAGAAATCTATTGTTGATATGGTATGAAGCTATAGATAATTGTTTGAGAATCTGGTATGGATGGACTCCAGCATATGAATATTTGTGGGTAGTTCCTTAAACAAAAAAACCATGGGTGCACAGTAATATAAGTATAGCCACATTAAAAGTTCACCAGACTTGAATGCAGTTGCCGGTCGGTGAGGGAGACAGTGTCCTATGACTGCATAAGCTGGTTAGGAACTCCTGTTATCTAGATTTGGTTTTTCAAATTCTGATGAGAATGAATTGAATAAAGGCGTCAAAATTCTTCAGTATTTTAACTCACTATTTTCCACTAGGTCTCTACCAAAAATGATAAATTGTATTTTATTTGTTACAATATATACATGATTTGATACATTTATGCTTATAATCAATCCATTTATATTGTTTACTCAATTTCTGTTTCTTAAAAGTAACCTGCTCTTTCTTCAAAACTTTATGAAACATATGTCAGCTATTTTTTTTAAATATAAAGCAATTCTATCAATTATTAACTTGTCAAATCAAATCACTAATGTTATTTAACCTTCATGCTTCATAAATAAAAATACCCTTTAAGTATTTACAAATACAATATTTTATCATTTGAAATTTATAATCATTATTGTGAGTTAAAAAAATAAATTCTAACAATTTAAATTTTTAAATGACAGTAAAATGTGATAACAAGCCACTATCTATACCTAAAGTTAAGATGAGACATTAGTTTATTGAAAAATTTCTGTTTTATTATGATTTTCAAAAATACCCAAATCATTCCAAAACCTATTATTCTGATTAGATCAATGACATTTATTTATACAAAATTAGTAATAACCATTTTTTTTAATAATAAGAAAAAATAATTTATATTCCTACAAATTCACTGAAAATAAAAACGAATAAACAGCTATAATGGTCTGCAGCAATACTTCAAGACAATATAATATAAAAAGCAATTTAAATTTGTTTTTAATAAATTATTAGAAAAAACTTGAAAAATGGCAAATTTATATTTAAGAGGTTCATCAGAGCCCTCAATTTCAGGCTCCACGTTATCTGTATTCCCTTTTGAGTAACATGTGAGTAAAATACTGATTTAAATAGACCATTTAATCTCACAATCACTCTGTATTTTATAAAGATGTCAGTAATTTACTATGATAGTTAGGTAATAAGTAAACAGTGGCATGAATGTTATAAATTAATTAATAAAATAACTCAAGAGGGGCTATGAGAAAAAATTGACAATAATTTACAATAATCTTACACAATGGCCTTTCTTTGAATCTTTCAATTCAGTCTGCATTAGAGAAGATGGGTTACTTTTATAATATAGGTGCTTCCACAGAAGGAAAGTTTGACCAATTAAAGTAAAAAAAAACAACTTCTTTTTGTTATTTTGTATTAATTATTATAACAAAGTTGTTCAAATTATAGTCTTGCGATGATTAAGATAAAATTAAGGTTAATAAGAAGAAAAGGTACAAATTATACAACTGTATGAGGCCCTATTGAAGAAAGTAAAGATAAAATGGTTCATGAGTTTCATGTATATCTCATGGAATGGATCCTGGAGACCTGGCCAAGAAAATATATCCAAACATTAATCAATTTCAAAAAGTTAAACCTTAATGTCACAGACACTTACTTATTACGAAGACTTCCTTAGTCTATATACAAGTAAAATATAAATTAAAATACCTATAATTTAAATAATCAAAAATTAACTACAAATATTGAAACAAAACCTCTAAAAAAAAAACTAACTTGAAGTTTTTTTTTAACGTTCTTAAAGGACATTTAAAAAAAAAAAAAGGAGTGATACTGAGAAGTGGTCNTATATATAAATGCATATATATGCGTATGTTTGTGTGTGTTTATGAATATATTCATAAAAACTGAAATAAAAGTGGTGAAGCAATTTTATTTTAATGCAAATGTAATACTTCTCACATTGAGCCTCCTCTGACCCTATTTCACAGTTCTTTGGATTCCTACACTTCACTGATTGTGTGAGATTTACAGAGGAGTGGCAGAATTTAGGAACTTTTTCTGACTTGAAGTGACGAGTCCTCCTGCTCAAGCCCTCCCCACATGAGACACTACAAGGGCTCCAATCAGTCCATTCACTGACACTGCAGGCTCTAGGAATCTGAGAAAATAATTTTTAATTATTTTTATTTATGATAAATTTTAATATCAAAAGAAAAAATAAGTTACTAGATTAAAATAAGCTTAAATTAAAAATTTGTTTTCTTTTGAGGCATGTAATGCTAAAAAAGCTTCTATAGGCTTATATGCCACCACGCGCATGAAAAAAAAAAAATTAAAAGGGAATAAAGGAATTTTAATAAAATGTCAAGAGATATTGCTATATTTTTTGACAAAATTGAAGAAAACCCCCCTTTTCAACTAATATACATTTAACATAATCATACAAAGATAAAGCACACAATAGAGAAATTTGTAATGCCATATTTTTCTTTAAGAAATTTAAAAATAAATCATATAATGAGAAAAACTGCACATACATATTTAATGAATTAATTAATTGTTATATTTAGTATTAAAGGAAATTATAATTTCCACACACACACGCACGCTTGCCCACACACATATATAAAACCTGTATTACCATGTCATTTCCGCATAAGTTATATATAATCTGTAAAACGTATTTTGGACAAGAAGGGGGCTTTGAATAGCATAAAATTTTGGGTAATAGTTCCTAACATAAGCGCTATTTGATCAGGTGGGATCTGAGTTCAGTAAAACTAGACTCAAAGAAAGAACTTCCTGCCTCCATGACCCTAAGTGGTAGAAAGGAAAGTAAAAATAAATAAAAAAGTATTACACCATTTGTGATAGATTTAAGGCTACTAATAATATGAAATTTAAAAACTGTTATTAAACATTTCTAATATGTATTAGTATTATTAGTTTTTAGTTAAAAGGGGGAGAAAACTCTGCAGATAATGGCAATAATGAAGACAAAAAATACCAACATATTTGAGAACTAACTTTTAATCAATTATAATAATTTCTCTAACTTCAGTAGTTAAATAATAAAGAAATTACCTGAACCACAAGTCTGATTACATGCTTCAAAGGAGTCAAAAATATTCCTGTTTCCTCTGCAACCTCCATAAAAGAATTCCCTACATATTCCAGTAATCTTATCATAGGCCCATTTTTTAAATGCTCCTCGGCATGGACCAGAATATATATCAAGAAGGCAAACAGCTGAAAAAAAAATGCAGCTAAAATGAAATTTCTAAAAGCTATATAATAACATAATATTAGAAACTTTTTTTTAAAGAAATAAAGTTTAATTCCAAGAGCGAAAACTTTAGTGCCCAATGGGTGGGGAGATGAAAGAAGCTGTTCAAAGTTACTTGCTTTACACAAGGAAAAAACAATACTAGTCAATTTCCAGAAATATGTTCTGTGAGATACATAGTTTCAACTTTTGTCCCTTGAAGTTTATTCAATGGTTCTGTATTTCATGAAAGGAATATTATTGAGATTGGCAGGTGATTTCTTCACTGATCATTTAATTAGGAACTATAAGGATTTATTTAATATTTAAAAAAATACCAAAGTTATAAATAAGATGGTAGTTATTATTTTAACCTCTATTAAAGCCAGAATTTGAAATGAATTATTCAAATTAAAATTTTATTTATCCATTCAACTTATTCTTCCTTAATTTTTCATCCTACATCAAACAAGCTTCCCTTGCTTTTAAATGAGAATATAAATAATAGCAAATAAAATTTTTCATTAAAAATAAGAAATTGACTCAAATCAAACTATGGCTTCTTACTACTACTACTCTCTTGTATCATTTACTTGCAGCAATTATTATTATTAAATTCTTATCATTATTATTATTGTACTATTATTATATTCATTGCTAACTTGTAACAATAGGACTCATTATCCGTAACTGGATATTATATTTTCATTTTCCTACCTAAATAAATGCTAGTTAATTAATAACATGAATTTTAAAATTTTTATATTATTATAAGCATTATAAATAGTGTATGGAAAATAAAAGCCACAGAAAGTCATTTTATACCATTTTTATAATCAAATATATTACCAAAAAATATATAGTTAAATAAGTTCATAGAAATTTAAGAAAATAAATTATTGTACAGTAATTTTTAAAATGTCAGGTTCCCTAAAAACTCTTAATAATGCAATTTTACTGCTTAACAGAACAGATTAAAAAAAAAAAAAAGTACATGAATGTCAAGTTTTGATTGAAGTTACTGATAGTAATGCTTTAGATGATTAAGATAAAATTAAGGTTAATAAGAAGAAAAGGTACAAAAGTGGGGAGAGCTTAGTTACGATGACTTTTTTTTTTTATTAATTACTTTCTACATGTTTTGTATCTAGTAATAGTCAAATGTTATACTCACTTTTTTCCTTTTGCAAATCGAACCAAGTTCAAGAGATAGCTCACATAATTTCACACAAAAGTTGCTAAGAATTTGAAGTTAGAACACTAACATAATACAAGAATTAATAATGCCACTATATCAATGTTTAGTAACACATTAATATAATTATTGATAAATAATATAATTATTAATATAGTTGTTGATAAATATATAAACTCTATATATTACTCAACAACAATGTAATTGGATAACACGGGAGTAATATTCCAATACATTTCTTCACTCAGTCCTTAATACATTCAGATCAGTATGTTTTTATACAACTGTATGAGACCCTATTGAAGAAAGTAAAGATAAAATGGTTCATGAGTTTCATGTATATCTCAGGGAATGGATCCTGGAGACCTGGCCAAGAAAATATATCCAAACATTAATCAATTTCAAAAAGTTAAACCTTAATGTCACAGACACTTACTTATTACGAAGACTTCCTTAGTCTATATACAAGTAAAATATAAATTAAAATACCTATAATTTAAATAATCAAAAATTAACTACAAATATTGAAACAAAACCTCTAAAACTNTTGTGTGAGATTTACAGAGGAGTGGCAGAATTTAGGAACTTTTTCTGACTTGAAGTGACGAGTCCTCCTGCTCAAGCCCTCCCCACATGAGACACTACAAGGGCTCCAATCAGTCCATTCACTGACACTGCAGGCTCTAGGAATCTGAGAAAATAATTTTTAATTATTTTTATTTATGATAAATTTTAATATCAAAAGAAAAAATAAGTTACTAGATTAAAATAAGCTTAAATTAAAAATTTGTTTTCTTTTGAGGCATGTAATGCTAAAAAAGCTTCTATAGGCTTATATGCCACCACGCGCATGAAAAAAAAAAAATTAAAAGGGAATAAAGGAATTTTAATAAAATGTCAAGAGATATTGCTATATTTTTTGACAAAATTGAAGAAAACCCCCCTTTTCAACTAATATACATTTAACATAATCATACAAAGATAAAGCACACAATAGAGAAATTTGTAATGCCATATTTTTCTTTAAGAAATTTAAAAATAAATCATATAATGAGAAAAACTGCACATACATATTTAATGAATTAATTAATTGTTATATTTAGTATTAAAGGAAATTATAATTTCCACACACACACGCACGCTTGCCCACACACATATATAAAACCTGTATTACCATGTCATTTCCGCATAAGTTATAAATAATCTGTAAAACGTATTTTGGACAAGAAGGGGGCTTTGAATAGCATAAAATGAGAAAAATAAATTTATTATAATAAAATAACTATTCTAGTCATAATATTTATAATAAAAATGGGTTTAGTTTATAATTCTGGCTATTTGTATATTTTTCAAAATGCAGAAAGAAACATTTAAAGTGGTTTTGATTTTAGAATTATAATTGCTTGAAAATTAACATAGTTTGAGATGTGAAGAATGTGAATAAATAATAATAAATAACTTTTGGAACAAATAATATTGAAGATTATATCCGTGTCCTTGAGTAACCAGCAGTTTATTAACCCGAGGAAGTCGTATTAGATGTTGGCTAGTACTTTAAAGATGCTAGCTAAAGGTGATACACCTGAACAGATCATTGGCATGCAGTCTGTTCCTAAAAGTGAAGATGAGAGTACTAGGGGCAATGTTCAATAGCAAGGAAACATCAGACTATGGCTGTAGCGAATAGTCTCTGCACCCATTGATAAGATGGAAGAAGTTCTTGTCTGAACAGATAAAGGCGAGATTGTTGTCATATTTTATTCTCCCTTTAGTCTAATATTGTGATTCCATCAACATCAACACTGATAAAGGCGTCCATTGGATTTATTCACAGTATACGATAGGAACATTGTTTTGAAACATTTGGAATTGGGATGGCTTAAAACACAAAATTACCAGAAGTTGAACCTATTATATTTAACACAAAATATCATAGACATCGGATTGCCAAGATACCTCTATGACAGATGGATGAGAGGTGAAAGGCATGCCGGGATGCTCCAGTTACCCACCCGCAGAACAGATCTATTCAGGAATACATTCTACATCACAAAATCCAGGGAATTAAATTCATTACCACTTCCAAAAGGACTGCTTAAAACATTTTCTGGCAACCGCCTAGGCAAGAAAATTAGTATGTTGTTTTCTAGTACTCATTGAGATTTGGGAGGGAATAGATTTTATAAATTTGTGTATAGAGGATGTATAAATTTATGTACAGAAACTTGCATACTTTTTGCTGAACAATTCCTAAACAATTCCTATAATTTTCTTAATAATTATAATATTTATTATGATTCGTAAGTATATGCAAAATATTTACTTTTTTTGTTAATATATAGTGTCCTATGA
>KZ807961.1:136770-169366 GCA_000696205.2 Oncopeltus fasciatus
TTTTTTTTTAAATGGGTTAGGAATAAGTAATTGAACTTTTAAATGAAGATTGAAATTGTCAGGAAGAAAGGATGTACAATCTAATGGTAATAAAGATATCTAATCTAATCTAATCTCTTTCTCTATCTCTCTCCCTCTCCTTCCCCTTTCTCCCAGTATGATAGTTTAAAACTTTATCGAACATTCATCACAAAAGTTTTTAAGATAATCAGAAAGTCAAATAAACTAATTCAATTATGGCAAAATAATATTTTTAAACTTAATATAAACTTAAGCAGATATTGAATATTCTTTTTGGTCAATTATAGTCAAGTATTAATTATATAACTTCTATGAGATGTTGGTTGACAGTTATTAATCAGGATGAGGAGATAGTAGGGGTTCGGTCAAAGGGAAAAAAATTGAAGAAGGCCTGGAATTCAGGCCGAAATGTTGGCAAAAATAAAACCATATTGGTTCTTGAATTTGTTTCCCTTTGACCGTACCCCGACTATCTCCTCCTATTTATTACATAAATTTAAACTCACTTTTTGTCATTGCTGTGGCAGTATGGTACATTTAGAATTAACACTAGGCAATCATTACCTAGTATTATATATGTATTATGAATACCTAGTATGTAGTATATGAATACTATTTAAATTTAAACTCACTTTTTGTTCTTGACTGTGGCAGGGTGGTTCCATGCATTTTTGCTTTTCCATTCTACTTATGTGCATACATTTCTTCAGAGTGGAGTTTTCACTTGAAACTAGCTCCCTGGATCTGAATTTCATACCAATACCACATGATACAGTGCACTCAGACCAGTCTGTCCATGAAGTTACCTCACAGGTACTGTCAATGCCTAATGGTGTGATTTCTTCTTCTTCACTTTCCCCACTGCAATGAAAAAATAAATTCATAAATTCATTGAACAAAATAATTTATGAATATTATGCTTCTTACGACATTAGTTAAGACCTCTCTCTCTCACTCTCTTTCCCTCTCCCCCCTACCTTGAAGTTAGTCAGTTAATTTAACATCATTAATAATATTTCAGTCAATATTATAGTTAGAAACTATATTCAATTATGAAATAAAAATAATTTCTTTAATTATTTTTCCTTAAAATAAAACCCCGATAAAAAAAAAAAAAAATCAAACAAATTCTATGTAAGATTAATAATCATAAAAACAATCAGTTCTAGCAAGAATGAAATGAAAAATAATTTCTTGGGAAAGAGATTTTTTCTCTCTGGTAAGTACAGTACTAGTTTTTATCACAAAAACAACAGCAGAATTCTGTTTATTTTCAAAATGAATTACATACGGGCACTTGGGAAGAGGAGCAGCACACATTTCCTTAGACACAAGTTGTCGATCACATTTAGACATTTTGGCTTTATCTTGATTAACATACTGTCTAGATCGCTGCCTAATACCCTTACCACAGCTTACACTACATCTGCTCCACTCAGAATATTCTGTTACCTGGCAATCAGCTGAGAAAAAAAAATCTACATTAGAACTGGTTCTAATGGCAAAATAAAATCCATATAAATAAAAAAATTACCTATGCCTATTTATGGTAAACTAGTGAGAAATTTTAATTGATTCTTGTTATATTTAGATATTGACAACCAATATTATCTAATTAAGTATTAAAAAAAAAACTTTATGCAATGTTTTGTGCTGCCTGACCACTTAAAGTGCATTCAAAATCAGCAAGATAACTAATTAATACCCATCAAAAATTATGAACTCTAAATGTGAATTAATTAGACACCTATTATTCAAAAACATACCTTGCCAGTGATACATTTAAAGACATATTTATTAAATTAAATATACAGGTGTAATTAGAATTAGAATTTAGTGAAATTCAGCTATCTCATTCATTTCCATTCTCCTCATTCAGTAATGTTCCTCAGCCAAAGTGTTCTTCAAAATCACTGATCCACCAATGTGGTAGCTCATAATTCTGATGTGAATACTGTGTTAGAATTGGGCTGATTAGTGTCTAGTAAACATTAATTTTAGTTTTAAAGAGAAATAAATTTGTCTTTAAGATGCTTTCACTAAAGAAGAATCTACATTAAAGATTGCATATTTTGAATTTTGAATTCTCATAGACGATAGCTTTATAGGTACAGGAGGGTAATACTATTTCCCTTATTTTAGGGAACTAAATATTTAAGTGGAAGACATTTTATCTTCCATGCCAAATATTTAAGTCCATCCATGCTAGGAGCCTTGTTATTTTTAAGCTTGTGTAAAGAATTCTTGACATAATTTCACTCGGATGGTTGAGATGGTGAGGCATAATTAAAGCACATTCTTGGATATAAATTGAAAAGGCCTAACCATTGCCAAATCTTTATGAACAAGGAATATTCAATCCACTTCATGAGCAGGATGTTACAATTGGAGTGAATATTGCTCTACTCTTGTTTACTTTTTGGGAGGAGTTTCTAATGTCATTTGATTTTTTAAAGTTTAAAACAGAATACTCTTCGATTTTCACAATTTTCTTCTCCTTTTTATTTCTTTCTCAAAATAAACTTTTCTTTTTTTCACTACTAAACTGAAATGGCCACTTTAAGTGATATAGCAAAATTTTCTAAAGGCTCCTTTCTTGCTTATTGATGCTCAGACACTCTTCTTCAAACCTTTTAGGCCATTAGACCATCTGATTTGATTGGCCAATGTGGGAGACCTCCACATTGTTTTGCGAATGATCTTACATAAAAAGAGATACTTAATAATACTTATTTATAGCCTAAGTTCAATATAAATCTCATTATTTCATGAACATTGTTGTTGATATCCTTGTGGCTTCTATACTGATGTTGAAAATACTTTTTAACTTGAGCGTTAAAGTCTCCAAAAATTATTTTCACACTATAAGCAGGGTAATTTCCTTGGAGAAGATTCCTTCTAATTTCCTATAAAAATAGTCATTTTCTTCTTCTTGCCATATTACATTAAAGTAATATGACAGTTAATAGAGGTATAATTACAGAACTAACCTAAATCCTCAAGCACAGCCAGGGTGAAAATGGCATAGAAGCACTGACACACAACAAAGCTAACATCAAAATTATGGAAAGTATCATGACAATTATAATACAGCATATGATATTTCTTTATTAGCTTGTTCTTACCTAACCAGATAACATACTGAACTACTTTAGTCTACTTTGTATCAGTAAACATGAGCATACAAACCTCACCAATTTTTCATAGTGTTAAAATCTTTTTAAAAAGCCAATGGGGCGGTTATCCTGGGTCGCATGTTTTGAGGCAGCCTGGTTTTATCTGTGGTTTTGGGATGATTTTAGTTAAAGACAATGAGTATTCAGCTGACTGTATGAAACTGGAAGAAGGGCTACCTCCAAAGTGACTCCTGACCTCAGGGTGATCATATATAGTGTACTGCAGTTAACTCTTTCGGGTAATGGTGAGGTATGTCTAGTGTAAAGTATGGTATACTGTTGGAATGTCAGAGTTCAATCTGGAGGACAAAAAAAAAATTAAAGAACATATTTATGACAGAACAATGAATTTTCATCACTTCCCCCACTCTTCCCTCTTGAAGATTCAGCCTTAGTGATTCCCATACTGCCTTTTCCACACTTTACTCTCACATATGTCCATCTTTAGCAATACACAAACATGATTTGCAATTCATTGCTGTGATGAACTGTGTTGTTAAAACAAATTAAACTTTGGGGTTAATAATAAAGTGAATAAGTTTTAACACATACAAACTCACACATCTCAAATCAGTATTCAAATTAAAATGGTTTTATATTGAAGTGAATAATTTTCAGCAGTTGCAGAAATGCATGCTATCTAAAATGATAGAGCATCTATTGGTAAAACTGGAATAAGATAATAACTCTAATAATTAAATTTTATCCTCCCATGTTACTATTATGTAGATTCACAATCCAATTTCCCCATAGGAAATAATCCCACATTAAGTTTGATCAAATAAATAAGCAATGTAACTCATATACTCACGTCTTTTTTCATCCTCAGTATTCTCAGTTTCAGATACTTCTTGCAGTATTTCTTCCTCTGTCAAATCAGTGCATTTCTTCGGGTAAATATTTTCTCTTTGAATGGTCAGCCTTGCAAATGATTCCATTTTATGGGTCACAGGATCGTAAAATGGAGATCTAGCATCTTCTGGATACATAGTTGTTATCTTCTGAATCCTTTCTGGAGGATCAGTTGGGACATTGTCACTCTGGAAGACGAAAGTTAATTTTATCACACATCGAACTAATCATATACTTTATTTTATGGCATATATTTAAAAAAAAGTTGAGTTGATTAGTTATCTTTGAAAAATAAAATAGTTATAATCTCTCAGAAAATTGTATCTGTGTATCAGGATTCATTAACACTGTCTTAAGTGTATGACCACCTAAGCTTTTAACTTTTCCTTTTAAAAGAAAAGTGTAACTTTCAGAAGCTTTTAGATAAAAAAAATTATAGAAAAAGAAAAAATATTAGGTAAATAATCTAAAGGGTTATTATGACTACCAAAGAATATTGAACTATCATACCTTCTATTATCCGTCTTCATTGGTTTCTGCAAACCATTTTCTGATGGTGAGCGCTTTCGGACATTGTCCATCCTCTTGGCCGAATACATGTGTTCACTGTCTCTGACACATGTATTCGGCCACGAGGATGGACAATGTCCGAAAGTGCTCGCCAACAGAAGATGGTTTGCAGAAACCAATGAAGACGGATAATAGAAGGTATGATAGTAAAAAAATATTAATTAGAGATAGGTTAGTTCTCAACTTCATAACACAGAAACATTTAAGTTACCAACCATATATGAGATGCCACTGTCAGTTCCTGCGTCATAAGGATACAAGTCCATTACCACATTTTCAAGCCATGTGCAGTTGGGTAGGCAAAGATCATATTTACTCAAGCCCACAAACCAATCAGGAGAAGGCCCTAAGGACAAGTTTTTATAGTTTTTTTTTATTTCAAGTGAAGATATTTAATAACTCATTTAAAAAAAAAATTTTTTTTTTATAAATTACCATGTACCATATAAAGCAGAATAGAAAATCTTGAACAGAGCTAGATATCCATAACTGCGGTTCTCATTTACACCCTTCTACAGATACATTAATTTAAAAAAAAATGGCTTTATAGTGAAAGGTACATAAAGATTAAATTCTTCATACTAGGTTTTTATTTTCCCCGTGATAACAAAACTACATCTATTTATTTGATTTTATATAAAATTTGTATTATAAAGATTTATGATGGCATAGTTCTGTATTAATTTAGTGAATAAATAATTAAAACAATTAAAAACAAACATGCCTGAAGTCACTAGGATATAAAGTCCAGCAAACCCACTTCCTGCAGACATTAAGGATAGTCTATTTTTAACTTTGTCTACTTCAAAGAGCCTCCAAAACACTAATCTCTTTTCCTACTTGTTCATTATTCTGAGTGTGGTGTGTATCAGCTGCTAATGCGCAGGTATTTTTTCCCATCCTCAAGTGAGTCTTGTGTCTCTAATACTTATCATTAAACTTAAAATAATTTCAACATTGAGTATCCAAGAGATTAGTGGTCCTGATTGTTATGGGAAACATCTTTTATAACTATGTAACCAAATAAATTCTTGATTTGATGATGAAGTCTAAGATCCTGTAAGAGCTCAGTAAATAAAAAACTACAGGTCACAGGTATCTACTTGACTCTGGTATTTCCTTCCCTTTACCTCTCACCTGGCAATATGCCCATTCCTTAACTATATCTACTAGACATAACATTTCTTGTTCTGTGGAGTCATGAATTTGAATTTATTATAATATTATAAATTATTTAGGAATATTATTTATTAAGGCAGACCAAAAAACATTTAGGAAGGACTATGTATCTGAGAAATTTTATTTCTTCATTTTTCATTGACAATAAATATCTTCTTTACAAATTATAAACATACTAATTATTTTGGTTCTAAATATAATAAAGAAAGGCTTTAGTTAGAAAAAACCTACAGTTTAAAAAATTTCTACTGTTTAATTATATTGCTGGATTGAAGTGCTTATTTTATTAAAAGTGATACACTTAAGGTGTGAATGTAGTAATGCATTATTTAAAGTGATATGGCATTGTGAGGAAGTAATGCAACTGATTTTTTTACTTGCAAAATCAGTTACATTACAAAAAAGTTTTCATTTTTTAAAACAGTAATATTAACACCTTCAAAACAGTTCACTTCCCCAGCTATATACCGGTAGAGTCATTTTTTCTCTATTGGTAGCAGTGCAGAAAGGCTAACTAGTAGGATGATTTTAGTTAGGTTTCGGTCAAGGTAGATCCAAAAAAACACAACAAACACCTACCCACAACAACAAAGACCTCACACCAACACTCATTAAAAAGTTCAATAACCAGATAAGAAAACTACGTGAGGAAACACACATAGACAAATATAAATATTACAACCTGATTGCTTATAATTCTCTAGCACCTAGATGTTACGGCCTTCCCAAAATACACAAACCTGATAATCCCCTTCGCCCCATTGTCTCCAATATTAACTCTCCCGCATCTAAGCTCAGCAAATTTCTCCTTCCATCCTTAAGGAAGCAAATTTCTCCGTCTATCCATAATGGACAAAACCATTATGACATTAAAAACCCATTTGATCTGAAAACACAGCTGGACTCTTTAATTATACCTAAAGGATACATTCTTTGCTCCTTGGACTCCGAATCCCTCTTCACTGACATTCCTATAGACAAATCCCTCCAAATAATTGATAAAAATTGGAATACTATCCGTGACCATACTACACTATCCCGGTCGGCTTACCTTGAGTCCCTTTCCCTTTGTTGTACTTCCGGGTACCTCCTATACCAAGGTAAATACTACAACCAGATTAACGGTCTGGCTATGGGAAATAACCTTGCTCCCGATATTTCTAACATCACCCTTAACGACCTCCTCGACTCTATCCTTCCCCCGTTACACAATGACATTTTCTTCCTTAAAAAATATGTTGACGACCTTTTTCTCATCCTCAATCCCGAAAAAATCCCCCAAATCCTTACTGCATTTAATTCATACCACCCTCGACTGAAATTTACCATAGAAAAGGAATCTGATTATCAACTTCCTTTTCTTGACACCCTCATCATCCGTAACACCAATGGTTCCATCTCCACTGACTGGTATACTAAACATACTTACTCAGGTCGTCTCCTCCATTTTAACTCATCTCACCCTTATCATCAAAAAATTAATGTGGCCAAAAACCTCATCTACAGAGCACTAACACTCTCTAACAAGACTTTCCACAGAAAAAATATAAAACGTGTTACTGACATCCTCCTGTCCAATGGTTTCCCTACCCACACCATTAAAAAACTTTTTAAAGAATTTTTTATTTCCTCTTCTCCAACTATCCCCCTCCCCCAAAATAACGACCTTGTTTTCCGTTCTCTTCCTTATATTCCAAATCTGTCTGAAAATATTAAGAAATCCCTCAAAAAAACTTTTCCCAACCTCAAGCTTTCTTTTTCCACCAATAACAAGTTAAAATCTATTTACACCATCCTCAAAGACCCCATCCCCCTTCCTAACAGAACTAATGTCGTCTATAAAATTCCCTGTTCCACACCACATTGCCAAGGCTCTTACATTGGACAAACAAAAAACCCGATTTCCCGCAGAATTAATAACCATAAAAATGACATCAAGAATAAACTAATAAAAACTGCCCTCACCAAACATGTTTTTCATGAAGCACACACATTTGACTTCGACAGCTTAACCATTCTTTCCACTGAACCCTACCAACACAAACGTCTTTTGTCTGAAACCGTTCACATCAACTTACAACACTATCCAGTTAACGACAGAACAGACATAGAACAAATTTCCTCAACTTATTCTAACATTTTTAACATTCTAAAAACCAACAGCCCTCCGTCTCAATAAACCTGTCAAAACATTTTTCCCAGTTCCAAAGTCACTTATTCCCAATAATACCCTTCCCTTTTTTTCCTTTGTCCTTTTATTGCCCTCTCTTGTAACAGGCCGCTTTCCATTTACACCTTCCGCCTGCCTTGTACCTGCTACCCCCACTCCCCTTTCTACTTCATAACTCAAAACAAATTCATAATGTTTAGTCATGGAAATGTGAACTTAGGGACAGGACGTCCTCTCTCATCTTCATGATAGGTAGGTGTGGCAAATTACTGCTTTAATGATATTTCAATTTTTGTTTCCTGTCAATAAGTTGTTTGTTTGCATGTTTTTTTCAAATTGGTTCTTTTTCAAATTGTTTTTCATAAACTTTAAACTGTCTTACATAGCTTTCTACATTCATACTCTTGATATCACATTATATTATAATTCTTTATTATACTAATTTCAATTATTATTGTATTCTCATGACATTGTATTTCTACAGCCCTGAAGATGGCTAACAATGTAAGCCGAAACGTTGGCAGATAATCCTTTATTAAAAAAATACATTTTTTAAATTTGTGTTTTTTTGGATCTACCTTGATCGAACCCCAACTAAAATCATCTTAGAATAACATCTACAGTCAACAAACTCTCCTTTTGAGCTAACTAGTAGGGTTTTTTAATGGTCGTTCACAGTCAGGGAAAATAAAATGTCAAAAGATCTCAAATTAGGTGAATAGGGGGTTGAGGAACTTTCGTGGTGTTTTGTGGTCAAAAGTACCCTGATGGAAAAAGCCGTGTGATACGGTGCATTGTCGTAATGAAGCATCTACTGGTCTCAAACAAATCACTCTTTTCCTGATTTATAAAGGCACTTTTCTAAAACAATTAGTTGACAATTTGTATTGGAGGAAAAAATTCTTTATACAAGTTACCTTACTGCCAAAAAAGAAAAGTAGCATTCTTTTGATCTTTGATTTGTTCATTCAACATTTTTTGGGTTGAGGAGTTGAAAGAGTGTGTCACCCTTTACTTTGACTAAACTGTGTCAGGATCGTACTCATACATTCATTATCTGAGATCAAATGGTTGAAGAATCCTTGGTCAATTGTCAATCTTTCCAAGATCAAAGCACATGCATCTTCAATTGTCCTACTGCTCAGTTGTGAGGTTTTGCTGCACCTTTTGCATAACCCACTTGTCACAAAACATTTTATGTGCAGTAAGATTATTTAAATTCAACTGTTCATACATCATCTTTATTGAAATTCTCAACATTTCTCATCAGTTTTTGAAGCTGAGGGTCCCTCAGAGCAAAGTTGATCCTCAAGGTGTTCTCAGTCTCCCAAAAATGATACTGTGAAAAACTTGTGCTCTTGAAAAACTTGAATAATGTTCTCCATTGGCATGTTTCAACACTCGCCAATTCCACTAGTTTACCACAAAATTTTTAGTGCAATGTTGCACTTAATACCAATGCTCCTTCTTGAGTTAAAATAATGTGTCAAAAATAATAATTTCAAATCTTTCCTTCAGAAATGGACACATCATATGTATTTGTTTAATTTGATGAAAAAGTATTACTTACCAAACATTGATGAAAGAGATAAAAGATGTTTTCTAGGATCAACTTTGAATACTGTAGTAGTTTTGCTATTAACATCTGGATACCAAAGCCCAGCAGCATGAACAATAGTTTTTAGCTTTTTACTCTGTAACCACAATGAACATGTTCTGAGCGATGCATATCACTACAATAATATCTTGATTAAAAAAAAAATCATGAATGACATCATTACCTGATTTCTCAATTCATTTTCCAGCTCACGGACAATCCCATATTCAGCCATTTGCTGTACACCATAAGTTGAAAGTTTCCCTTCCTCCCACATTGAAAAATCAGCTGAATGTGTAGCTCCAATTACATCAGAGAAATGTGTCATCCATAAAATAGTAGGGAAGTCTTTTGGATGAGTTTTGGAAGACCAGAGGCCCTCAAATGTCAACTGGAATAAAATTGACCGGAAATCAAATGTAATGAATAGCAAAATATGAAAACAACAGCCAATTTCCCCCATATTTTTTTTACAATGACAAAATATATAAATGGTGTATTTTTAATATATAATTTCTTTTAATAAGCTATATTTTCAACCTAAAAATCAAAATCATAACCCTCCTTCCTTAATAATAGATGTTTTATGTTTCAAGACAAGTTGAATCTAAAAATCACATTTCAAAAAATAAAAATCTGCCCACTATATGCTGTACATTCAATTTTTTAAAAGGCAGGGTTAAATTTGTTTAAATTAGACATTTGATTTCTATCAGGGATGATTGTTGCTAATTTCATATGAGGTCTGAGCCAAAAAAAAATCAGAACAACTTCACAAAATTCTGATAGATTTGAAATTTATTAATTTCACTTTACCGGTGTCTAATGAGACAAGAAAAAGTGTGAATACTGAACACTTTTTCTTGTCTTATTAGACACAGGTAAAGTGTTCAGATTCGTATGATCCAGTAAACAAAATATTAACCACAGTTTCAAGGAATAAAGATTATATATANCCATGTGACATTACTAATAAGGTGATTTCAGAAAAAGATACAAAAGCCTTAGGGCTCTTCCTAATATACAAATCAAATTTTCAAGGCTGAAAAGTAAAAAGAAGTGTGTTATTTTGCAAAAAAAGTTTAAAAAAGTTACCTTGTATTTGGCATGGTCACATGCACAACACTCCTGAACTGAAGATGTCTTTTCATCAATTGTGCAAATAGTAAAATTTGTTGTCTCCCAATGACCACGAATTTTCGCTGCAGCTCTGAAAATACAATGACTGTTAACTGAACAAAATGAAAGTTTTAAGGCCAGAAAAGCGTCAAAGAAAATGTACAAGATTAAAAAAAATCATTGATAAGAATGCAGTATTACTGTTGAAGTGAAGTATAAATAAAATGTATATATATATGAATGTATATATAGATAAATAGATGGAATGTCTTAGGAAATTATTAAAAAATAAAATATACTACTTACTAAGCAGGGTAAAATATTTTTTGGCATGATGAAATATGGCTTTAGAACCATTTAACAACTATAATACAATTTAAACACAGAATTTAATTTTCTTAGTCCTCAAACCAACTTAAATTAATAGAACTAATATATTTACCGTTTCTTTTTCCGGGTTGGACCGTGTCAAGTTGTTGGTAGTTGCCGAGAGAGAATGCATTCTCTATTCAGCCCTGAAGAAGCCATCACATGATGTGCGAAAGCTCGGCAACTACCAAAAACTTGACACGGTCCAACCCGGAAAAAGAAACGGTAAATACATCTGACGACTGTCGAAGCCTAAGTGAAGAACTAATATAGTTAAAGTGGTTATGATGATTTAGCTGTTATTCAATGGATACTTTACCTAATATTGGGACAGCCAGCTCCAGGTGCAGCCCAAAAGACTTTAACCTGTTTGGTTTTCCACCCAGGTGTCTGAACCACAGTATTCAGACAGTCCTCTGAAAAGGTAGTTCCGCCTCCACCAGCTACTTGAAGAACACCTCCTCCTTCGCTGGTTACTAACAAGTCCTCAAACTCCCAGTTACTCCTCACCTCAACTAAATAAAATAAAATAATTCATATCCTTATCTTATTAAGATTAATACTTTTTAATATAGTAGTATAAATATTCTACTAAAATAATTCAATCAATTCATTACCTGGATGTGATTCTACAATCACTTAAATCTTAAAATTAAAGAAGAAACAACAGTAATTTATCTAGTTAATTCTTGAAGTACAAGTCTATTTATATATCAAATAATATTCCTATTTCATAAGCAGGATTGCGAAAAAAAAAAAAGGCCCAAATAAAAGATATTAAAACTAATTGGGCTTAGGCCTGGGACATACATACATTATAAACCATGCGTAATGAATGAAGAGAATCAAGATTCTCAAGTAATTGATCTATCACAATGACTGAAAGACTTACAAATGCTCCTAATTAAAATAAAGATTTTATTAAGTGATAGGAATATTTAATAATAATTTCTTTTCAAGAGAATTGCTAGAAAAAGATTTAGCTTTAGAATCAAGGTGATGTAAACTTATGGTTGAAACATTAAGATCTAGATAGTCTTATTAATACATTTTTAAGGCAGAGTAAAGTTTACTCCTACTCTTTATTCACTGAAAAGGTCAAACATTTATTTTTTCAGCTGAGTAGATTATTAATTATCTGATTTATCTAATACCTTTTCACCAGAGTTAGAAATTGGAGTAAATAGTTCAATTTATCTGGCAAATACATAAGGATGATGAGGAAAGAGAGAAACCAACTTTTTAAGACCAATAGCCAGCTGACAGCAAAAAGGAAGCTAGAAAGTTAAGTACTATGCCGGATGAGTACTTGCCCCACTCTGGCCTCTACCAAGCCAAGTATAGGAGTCTTTCTTTTACACTCATTGTCCTCTCTGTCTTATATGATATAATTTGTCATTTACTCTCAATTATGTCCATTTCAATGAAAGAATTACTCCATATAGAAAGAATGGATGAAGAGGGGTTACTAATGAATATGTGTTTCAGTATTTAATACACACACACAGAAACTTTTTAAACACACAAACATACTCAGATAATGTACTAATGCCCGAATGGATTCTAGATGGCTGCTAAGATTACTATCTTATAGTAGTATAAATAATACTTTATTTATACCTAGTGATCTACCATCTTTCCAGCAAAATGTTAATTCTTCCATCGAATTTGTGAGAAGAAAATATCTATATTAGGCTAGTGAGAGACAGCCATCTTATTCTTCATGATTTTTATCATTTTAAATTTTTTTTACATAAATTAATGAATAATTAATTTAGATTAACACATAGTAAATTAACATAAAAGCTTTATAGAGTTTAATTTTTAGTAATTATGTTTCTCACTTTTATATAACATAATAAATAAATAATCCCTTTAGGGCTTCTCAGGGATACTAGTCCATTCACATAAACAAAGAGAAGATGTGCTTCATAAAACATAGATGCCAAGTATATTTATATATGAATTCTGTACATTATCACCATACCTGTGTAAAGTGATGAGGGGACAAAAAAATGAGGTTTGCCTATTATTTCTACTTCCAGCCTACCATGATTTTGTTCTGGGGGAAATATTTCACATCCTGAAGCTAAAGTAAGCAACACTAATACAACTGAATTTTTGATGACATCCATTTTAGAGAGGAGTCCAGCAGAGAGCTTTAGGTCTCTCTACTCACATTCAATAACAGCTTTTATCAGATACATGACATAATAGTTTCCCTGAAGAGCGTGCAATGCTCAGCTAATGTTATCTACTGCCCTCTTCGACCTTCCATAGATAGCTACTCCAGGAAATGCCGTTTATACATTTTTTTTTTTTTTTAAATATTGCTTTAAATCAAAAACAAAAAGATTGTAATAAAAATATTTATTATTTCTTCAGTATTCCATTAAAGTATGTTTAACCCTATAAGGCAAGTGAAAGAATCAATCATAATAGACTGGAGTAAAATGCTATTCATAAGAGACCAATGTTGAATACAGCATTAGTGATGGAAATATTAATCTGTTGATGACTAGGCAGTTAGTTGAAACAGAATAGTTTAAAATTTCCACCAGCTGTATCCTGTACAGATTTTGTAGGGTTTAGAACATATTTAAAAATAGTTCGTATTTCGTTTGGAAGAGACAGATTGACTACGAAGGCTCCAAGACAAGTTTGTAAAGCATAGAAAGTTTATAAGCTTAAACCTTTCGATTGTCTTATTTCTCCTACCAAAGACAGATTTTCCTTGGAGGTAACAAAAAAAATATTTATGTATGTATTATGGTCAAAATTGAGAGAAAAAAAAATTAGTAAATATGAAATTAATTCATAAATAAAGGACATTGAAATTATTTTATAATGTGTGTAGATGCCTGTTCGTGCTATTTTGCTCTAAGTGACAAACTTATTCCTTATCCATGCATTAGCACAATTGGAAGAGTTACTGAAAGTAACTATAACCAACCAAATAAGACAGTAAGAGTTAAGTTAAAAAAGTAAAATCAATTAAACTAAAAATTCCAATTTGAAATGTGTAATTTCTACAAAAATAATATTGTTAAATATTTTCCTTAGAAATTTTAAGAATGTTTCATAAAAATTGTGTTGTACATAAACATTAGAAATTTTCATTTAATACCTTATATATAATATATGAATTGCTTTCACCACAATAAGAATAACGAAGATATTGACTCTTTTCGAATGAGTGGTGCTTTTAAATACACGTCCCCATCGACTAATTTCAGCCATTAACATTTCCATTTAATAGTTTGCAAAAATAGTCTTAAATAAATAATTTAGTATCTTTATTTTAAAAATTGCGAGAGCTAGAACGCTTACAATTAGTGAGTGTTTGTGAGCAAGCATACTTGAAAATTTTGTAAGGGCCACGCAATTATAGCATCCAAGCAAGATCGTTGAAGAGCTGAAGACATTTTTCTTTTGACGTATTAACGTGAATATCTTCAAACCTTTGTTTGTAAATCTAGTCATAAACCAATCAAGAAGGGACTCCCCAGAGACAAACAAGGAAAATATAAAAAGGCATAGTGATTATTAAATGTTTCTTTGTTAATTAAAAAAATAATCTTGACTTTTAATGCCTTGATTTTGCGGATGATCAAATCAGATTTCTGGGTAATTATTTTACTGATATGAATTCATCTTTTTCATGTTCAAATGTTTATCTCGAAGGCTAAATTGATAAAATTGATTATAATTTAACGTTAAGTTTAAGTGATTTAAATAATAATCATTTATATAATTTTAATCCACTTTCTTATTCAAATAATAATTTAACACAGGAACTGCAAAAACTAAGCAAATTCCTTAGCATCATGGTAATGATTATACTGAATAAATTAAAATAAATTTAAATTTCAGGTTGGCTCCACTATTAATAGCTTAAGTTTTATGAAAAATAGACTATATTACAAAGCTTAATATTATGAATAGTATCAATATTCATTGAGTTTAAAAAGTATTTGCGAGAACTCGCAATATATATATGTATATATATAATGAAAAACTCGCAACTGCGACGGAGCAGTTGAATACAGACAGTGACAAAGAACACATGTATTCGGCCACGAAGATGGATCATTTCCGAAAAGTGCTCGCCAACAGAAGATGGTTTGCAGAAACCAATGAAGACGGATTACGATAGTTCTATATTCATTGGTAGTTATAATAACTCTTTTAAAAAATAGAGCATAATATGTGTAAAAACATGTTTATATTCTAAAATATTTTTATATATGCCTTTTAAGGAAAAAATATAAAAATGTAAATCCGAATATATATATATATATCTTTAATGAAAATTGTTAAACCTGCGTAGATTATGCAGCTTCTGCTGTAAGAACTTTAGTAGATTTTCTACAAAGAAAAGTAAGTTGTTCACGTTGCACGTGCCATTACTTTTGAAAAATTTCAAATGATCCTTCATTGGTCCTTCGTATTAGAGGAGCTAAAAATATGGTCCGTTAATAAAGTCACACTAAGAACAAATTTCTTTTAAATAAGAATCCGCATAAAGAATCCGAATTCTATAACATATTAAAAAAATATATATTAAGGAAGATATTTAAGGATGAAATTAAAGTTTGTAGACATAACATTTATTTTCTAAAATTTATATTCTATACAATTTTCACAAAAAACTCTTTGTAGGAATGATATTTATGAATATAACTCTGACGGCAAAAGGTTTACTATCTGAAAACCACTTATTGACAGCCATTTGTTAGCTCAGACAGTATATGTGACTCACTTCCACTTCCCTATCCCAAAAACTTATATTATAACTCTCTCACTCTCTTACGGCGAAAATCTAGGCCTTCCCCGTGGATGAATAGAAAAATTAAGGGACTCATGGCGCGCCGCGATTTTTCCTTTTGGCTATATCGTAAAATTGATTGTGCCGAGGATTTTGAAAGATACAAGTACTTTAGAAAGAAAGTAAATACGGTGATACGCAATTCTAAAAAGACATGCCATGCAGAATCTTTAATGTCATGTCCCAGCTCACGAGTTTGGCATGAGCTTAAGGCACATGGGATCGTCAGTTCTCAGGAGGAGAGAGACATGCTGTGCAACTTGGAAAATCTTTATAATTTCTTTGTTTCTCCTCCAGTGACAACAACCCATTTACCCCAGTCATTTGAAACAAATGAAGCGGTGGATAATATTGTCTGGGAAGAGGTAATGGTGGATGATGTAATTTGGAGTTTAAGTTGTATTAAAAGTGGGTTTGCAGGTAATGATTTTTTTTTTCAAAGAGGATGATTGAGATGGTTGGAGCAAATTAAGTGCTTGCCCATATAATTAATGCCTCGCTTGAGTAAGGATTTTTTCCTGACCTGTGGAAAAAAGCGAGTGCACCAGAAGATTTTAGGCCTGTAGCACTCCTGCCAGTGTGCTCAAAGATAATGGAGATTTTAGTAGCAAGGCAGTTGAGGCAGTTCCTAGAGGAAAACGAGATAATAACTCAATGTCAATCAGGATTTCGCCAGTGGCGCAGTACATGCAGTGCTATGCATATTGTTAGGATGGATATAAGGAAGGCTATCGATGATATGAAGGTGACCATTTGGGTGTCCCTGGATTTCTCGAGGGCTTTTGACTGTGTCAGTCATCAGCTATTGGGAAGCTGGGGGCTGTTGGTGTTGGCTAGGATGTATTGTCGTGGATACGTTCTTGCTTTGTTGACAGGAGGCAGAGAGTAAGGGCAGGTGGCCAGACCTCTTCAATATGATTTTCAATAGCACACTGACTTGGAAAGATCAGGCAATGGCTATGTCAAATATAGTTCAGATCTCTCTGCATCCATTGATGAGATGGAAGCGTTTATTGTCAGTAGAGGTAAAGACGAGGTTGATGTCCTCCTAGATTCTCCCTTTAGCGAGTCTACATAGACATGTACCGAATGTATGTATGTATGAACAGCATGGAGCTCATCCGGATCCAAAGTGAATGCGGCCATTAGATTTATTCGTGGTATGCGATGGGATGAACATACTCCGAAGCTTTGGGAATGGGATGGCTCCCAATAGTCCTCTATTTAACAGGAGGTTGAATCTATTATGCTTAGCAAAAAAAAGTTTTAGACACCAAATTGCCGAGTGACCTCTACGACAATTTCTATGGATTAGGGGAGAAAGGCATGCTGGGATGCTCCAGTTACCGAACTGTAGAACGAATATATTCAGGAGTGCATTCCAGGTTGCAGTATCAAGGGAGCTAAATGCATTGCCCCTTGAGGTGAAAGGGTCGTCCTTCTTTCGAAAGGCCTTCTTTAAACATTTTCTGGCAAAGGACTTGGCAAGCACATAATAGTGTTGTTTATTTAGTAGTGATCATTGGAATTTGTTGGGGTGGGAATATAATTTTTATAATTATTTAAAATATAAGTATTTAGCCATATAATGATATACAAATAAAATATTCATTTATTGTTCATTTATTTATATAATTTTTTNGTAGTCATAGAATGATATACCCATAAAATATTCATTTATTGTTCATTTATTTATATTATTATTGTTTTATATATATATTCTGTATCTAATTTTATAACATTGAATTTTGTTTTGTTTTTTGTATGCTTTTTTTTTTTGTTTTTTTTTTGTTTGGAAATGGATTAGGATTAAAAAGTGTAATTAGTCAAAAGTGTAATTACTAGCCTGAAATTGTCAGGAAGAAAGGATGTGCTTCCTATGACAATAAATATCTAATCTAATCTCTCTCTAGGCAGAAGATATAGTTTTTTATTTTCAAACAGTATTTGTTCCTCAGAAAATATGTTGATGACCTCATTCAGGAGAAAATTCCCCAAATCCTCACTGCATTCAACTCCTACACTCCCTTAAAATTCACCATAGAAATTGAATCTGACCATCAACTCCCCTTCCAAGACACACTTTCATCCATTACACCAATGGCTCTATCTCTACTGGCTGTTATACAAAGAATTCTTACTCAGCTCATCTCCTCCATTTTAACTAATTTCACCTCATCATCAAAAATAAACATGGACAAAAATATCATTTACAGATCACTCTCACTCCCTGATAAGACAAAGGAAAATATCAAATGTTTGCTATCCGGATAGCAGGAGTTCCAGGTTCGAGTTCTGGTTGGGACAGTTAGATTTTTTATTCTGTTCTCTTGCACTAAAAATGGTTAAAATTTACGTGGGATTAAATACAAAAAAAAAATTATTAAATTAATTATTTAAACCCACCCCAAAGACCCCATTCCCCTCCCAAATAAAACCAATATCGTCAACAAAATTCCTTATTTCACCCCTGTTTGCCATGGTTCATACATTGGCCAAACCAAAAACCCTGTTTCCTGTAGAATCAGCTATCACAAAAAAGGCATTAATAAAAACAAATAAAATCTGCCCTCACACATTTTACACATTCGACTTTGAAAACTATTCTTTCTACTGAACCCAAATGCCTATAACCTGAAACCATACTCATAAACTTACAACAAATCGAGTAAACGACAAAGCTGACAGAACAAAATTTCTTTAACTTATTCAAACATTTTCAAAACTATGAAAACAACAGCCTTCCTTTATGGCTTATACCCCTCAACCTGCCTGCTAGATCTTCCGGCTACTTTTCCGAAATAATTCGTACCTATTTTTTCCCAGTATTGTCCCCTTTGTTGCAGGTCATTCTTACTTTATATCTACCACCTCACATCCCTTTCAATTTCTAATTCCTAGTCATGTACATTTGGTGAACTTCGACATATATTGTTATTTATTTACCGTTTCTTCTTCCGGGTTGGACCGTGTCAAGTTTTTGATATTTGCCGAGCTTTTGCACATCATGTGATGGCTTCTTCAGGTCTGAAGAATTGACAAATTCAGATAAATACACATGACGACCGTCGAAGCCTGCGTGAACATATACTGTTATTGTTTTCCATAACTTCTCATTTGAGAGTGGTGTCATTGGTCACCTTCTCTCCTCATATGATTGATATTGAATGTCATTTTTTTTTTTTATTCATTGTGGTGATCAAATTACAAAATGTTTTAAAATAATTAAAGTTGAATGAAATACACTAGAAGGTCTCACTAACTTTCAACAAATTATATTAGATTTTAATATGGGCAAATGGTCAAAATTTTGACCATTAGCACATTTTAAAATATAATTATAGAAGGTGAGCAGTGTTATGGAAACTTTTTGGCAAGATATAGACATTAATTTAATTTGGTATATCTAACCCCCTTCCTTTTAATTGGTTACAAAGAAAAAAGAAAAAGAAAATCACTCCAATAAATTGCAAAAAGAAGCCTGAATTTGAATTACTTTAAATTATAGAGCAAAATATATCACAAACAACACACTTTTTTAAGAGTTACTAATTTTTAATTCTCTTCGACAGAAATTTTTCTTTATTCACCATTCTGTGGTAAGTATAATAAAGTTTTATGTTATAGCCAATGATGCCCATTCTTAGCCAAGATATAGCCAAGTGTAGCCACACTCCTCGCTCATAGGTGTTTGTTTAAAAACCCCATTTTATCCTATTATTTACAATTTATATTGAGAGAATTGTGCTTGTAATAATAATAATAACAATATTAGTTTAGTTTTTAGATGACAATCTACACTCTTAAGTTTGTTTGTTTACTTATCTATTTGTTTAATTTTTGATTTTATCTAAAAATATTTCATCCCCCTCCTTTCATTCATAAATTCAACTAATAACCATTATAATATTTCATGATAAAAAATATTTAAAGAGATGGGAAAATAAGGTATAAAAAATGAAGTAAAAAACAAGAAATTAAAAATAAATTTTCTTTATAAAGTACATATATACAATTTTAAACCTAAGACTTAAGTATGTATTTAAATTGTTGAATATAAATATGTAGATTTTGGACATGGATCACTAGGAACCATGGATAACAGAGAGTATACAAAAATTTTAACTTAATTATTTCTTTGAATTTCATTATATGTTCACAAAACAAAGAGTCTTTCTTGAATCAAAATGGATAAATAAAATGAATACCATTATGAAATGAGTGACATAATGACATTAAATTACCTATTAGCATATTTAAATACTTTTTTAGTAGAATACCTTTGTAAATTCATCAGTTTAAAAAACATGCATAATTTCTGAGAAAAATTAACACCTTGGGTGTAAACCTGACCTGTCTAAGAGGAGTAGAAAACAACAGTAAAAAGAGAATAATATTAATGAAAAACGAACAATTACAACTGGATTTATACCAATGATACAGGTGACACAGTATATATACATGTGTGTGGGGCACTGTGATCCAGCTCCTTAGTTACTTAGAACACTGGACTCCTGAGCTAAAGGTCTCAGATCAATATTCACAGTTAGTTTTTCTTCTGTACTCCTATTAGCAATGAAATAGAGGATTCCTGGTGAGCACCTAAAAACACCCAGCCATAATTGGATACCATTCTTCATGAATAAGAAAAAACACATGGCATTTCAAGTGTGCCATGACTAGTGAAAATACATGCATCCCCCACCTGAGTTTATATGACCTGTAGCTAGATTTTTAAGACTAATACTATGTCCTAAACAGTTTTAAGATTATCTAAGAACTATTTAGTAAGAATCTATGAACAGTTTAATAGATTTTTTACTGTGTATGTTCAGTCCTACCTTTTCAGAGTTTTTAGTAAACCTTGGAGCAGGTTAATAGTGTAATTATATTTTTAAACAAACTTTTTGAATACTCCAAGGAGTAGGGGAAAAATTCTTTAATAAAATGTATCTTTTTCATTCAGCCATTAGCTAAAAATCCTGAGAACATTGGGACAGTTGTAAAATAGGTTTCAATCTTACTTTTGTTTGTTGAAATGACACACTTTATAGCATATACTCCTGGACACGTTTGGAACCAATCTTAGCAATTTTGGAACAAACCAATAATTAATGTGTTAAAACAGAGATCAACAAGGTCTCTCTCACTAGCAGCAAACTATAAGTTGAAACCTAACATGCAACCCAAATATTTAAAACCGTGCAGAACATTATAGCATAGTTTCAAACCTAACACACACAAATATGAGAGAGACTTATAATATTGTTATTAATATTTTGAGTTTGTGAACTCAATTTGCCAAATCAAAAATATTAAATTAAAATACATACAACTATTACAATCTTAGAATAATTCATATATATATATACATACACACTTTAATTCATTAAATACATGTAATGTACATTTTGAAGTTCTTTTCAAATGAAATACAATGTATCTTGCAATTCTGAATTGCCTAGCCTTAAAGTCTATAAAGTTTAAAATATATAAAACTGCACATTTTTTTCTCTTTGTCAAGAGTCTACTATTACGAATAATTTCAAAACAAAACAATTGTAAATTACTAAAAAAAACTCTGGTATGAGCTAAAACATACATTTAAGTTTATATTTTGTATGTAGTAATGGTTATGCCATATCACTCTTTGTTATGTGAACATCAACACATAAAAATAAATTACTTTAATTGGTTTTGGCACAAAGTAAATTTACAGGAGATCGACTCTCTTGATTACAAATTTTGAAAGCTTTAATTAAAGTAAATGAAGAAATGTATTTTCTGTTTTAATATTTCTTAATATAACAAAACAATCAAATAATAACAGCTAGTTTACATACATACATCACATTTACATCTCTTCATAGTCACAGATGACATTTATTAACATTAAAATAAAATATGATTTATTTATAAATATACAAAACTAATTATAAATGAATTCATAGGTACGAAATAACAAAAGGCACTTTAAACGCATCTGAGCAAATATAGACACAAGGGCAGTGGCATGCACCAGAATTTTTTATTGCCCATTTACTTTATTTCACAAACAAATCCTTAGCATTCTATAGATCTTTATCAATATATAAAAAAATAAATAAAATGAGTTGTGATTTTTAACTCGGTTACTCATGGTCAATAATGATATAAAAAAGAATTATAAGCAATAGGTAAAACAGCATAACAACCTTAAAAAGTACAATGCTTAAATAAGAAAAAAAAAAAAAAAACATTATTCCAACACAATACACAACCTTTTCAAGTATCATGAGGTAAATAGTAGAATCTCCTTTATAAGATAAATGAGGAAAAACGTTGTGAAGGGATTAGTCATTTATACTGAAAAGGACTGATAATCTGAGGAAAAAAAGATTAAAACTTTCTTAGGGAACAAAATAGTGTAAATAATAAAGATAATGAGAAGTGTTTTCCCCTGTCTGATGCTTGTAAGTTACTGGATCTCAAGTTGTTGTGTGATAGTTACAGAATATATTCTTGAGCAAATATAAAAGTCTATCATTTTGGAATTATGGAGACTATGTAAGTAGATTTCCCACTTAATGATTTGCCTGATGCTCTGGACTCTAGACTACATTATACCTAGTAGGCAAGAAGAAAAAAGTAAGTCACTGTCTCCTTATATCCTGAGTGTGCTACAATAATCAAACATAAGTGCAGAAAATAATTTTGTATTTCATTCTGTGAAAGTTAGTTTAGCATTAATAAAAATGAACAAAGATTAATATTTAGTAGATAAGATAAAGCAGGCGAAGAAAAAATATTAATTAAAACAGTATAGAGTAAACATAATGAGAAAGAGAATGGAACACTGTTCAGAACCATCTCTGACCCTACCTCTCTATAACATTTTCTTCAATATTTTATTAAAGTATTTTTTCATAATAAAATGTTTGGTATTATAGTATAGAACACTTAATTATGGATATTTTACAGATTTTAAACAGACATAGTAACATAGATTTTAAATTATTAATGAATAACATAAGTGAAGACTGAAATTTTAGAAAATAAACATAGGAAAGTAAAAGCATGTTAAGCAAACACTTAATTTAATGTAATAATGTAGATTTTAATAAATTTTAATTTGGCTTTCTTTTGCCTCTTGATCATTCACACAAAGGGAACATAAATAACCAAGTTGTTCAGAATTAAAATATTATAAGCGCTGCAGACTGTACAGAAATGTGAAATTTTAAACACAAGACATTCTTGTCTTCAAAAGGCCCGATCAGTGCATATTTAAGAAATTTTCCAGTAGTCAAGTTGTATTTTAATTATAATGTGAATAGATTTATGTGATAAGTATAGAAAGAAACTGCTCGTTTAAGAGACCCTTGAACTTGAATGGTTAAGATGAATGAGCTTATTTCTTGTCTACCTGAAGAGATTACATAATCCAATGGGGGTCCTGAGTATTATTACTATCTATTTATTTATCACTACTTTTTTTTTTTTTAATGTCTGAAACTTAAAATTCAGTATTTACAGACTTGGCTATCAGCTAAGAACAAAACTTAAAAGAACTCATTGACACAAATTAAACCACCACAATAGCAAAATTTGTGAAACATAAAATTATAGTTTTACTTAATGTATAAATTTTTAGCTGTCTTAAATATCAATTATAATAAATAAATTTGTTTGCTAATTTATTTACACATTTTCAGGCAACCATTCATAAAACATAGTTAAATTTAAACTAATAAATGATAATTCATTGAACATAATGTTTTATAAATCTAGTAAATTCAAAAAATCTAAAATTTGGTAACTTATTCATGATTTTTCTAGTGCAAATGAGACTGGAAAAAATATATTTCATAATAATAAAAAAAAAAGTAATGAAACTTCAAAAATAAATACTAACAGTTAATATAAAATTGATAATAGAAGCTTTTTTTTTTTTTTTCAAAAAGCATTGGCTATGTTATTTAAGTTTGCACAAGGATGTGAGTGCTCCATAACCAAAAACATGTTCAGATTCACAGGATAGTAGGAGGTAAGGCTTATACAACCTTGTCTAGATATATATGAAGAAAGAAAACAAAGAAGTTAAAAGGTACTGAGAAAAAAAAAACATGAAAACCTCATCGAGTAAAAAGTAATTTTACCTTACTTCAAACTTAACAAAATAGGTAAATTGTATTTTTTTAAAACTATATTTGCTTTTGTTACGAAGAATTCAATTTGATTTGCAATAATTTCTTTAGTTTTGGGTCATACTACTGTGAATAAGTGTATTTACAGTTGTGTTAGAAAAAATAAAAATGACAAAATATTATCTGTCTAGGTCCGTGGTTAAGGAAGATAGATGAGCTAAGAGATCTTAAATACATGAAACAGATATACAACACTGAGAAGAATTAATATAAACATTTTATAGCATTACCTGAAATTATACTAAAAACCTCACAATACAATTATAAATAACATTTTCTTAAAAGGTGTGATAATTAATAGAATTTTTTAAAACAATAAACCCTGACTATGTTTTGCATATGTTCCACATACATATATAATAATCTATAATAATAATCCAGTAAATATACTGGATTCTGATTGACATTGGAAAACCTTTTTTCTACCTTGGATAGAAAGGTTACTGTGAAGATTATTTAATTTTTTAAGCTTCTGTTAGATATAATATTACAAAAAATAATATGAAAAGTGTTTGATATACTATTCATTAGTTAAATGTTTGGAAAACAATAAGAATAGAAGTATTATGAACAACCACAAATTATCTAGAAGGTATTGTATGGTAGTAACTTGTAAGTGCTATTTTGATATGTTTAAAAATGTCCAGGATACATCCTGAGACTATGTATGAGAGAAAGTCTTCATACATGTCACTGACAGCTTTACAACACATGCTTTTGATAAGTATTAAACAACTCATACAATTTGAGCAGACTTACTATTTCATTATCTCAACTACCCACCAGTGAACATATTAACAACTTGGCCGTCTCAAAAAGTGACAAAATTCTATAAGAACTTAAGATTTATTTTGTTTTCATCTATATATAACATATTAACAAATTAATAATGTTTTAATTAACTTAAGCTGTTTCATTTAACATATATAACAGAAAACACAAGGCTTATATTAGGATAAAGAATTGCAGCCTTGTCAGAGAGGAGAATATTACTTCTACAAGAAAAGTCATCATTGATATATTCAACTCTCATATCACCACTATGAGTTTATTTTATCTCATCACTACATATGGTTAGGTGTACCATCCATAAAACTACTCCTTAACTGTTAGCAAACTAAATTATGCATCTAAATAAAATACTAATATAATTTTAATCAATTATTCAGCCAAGGTTTAAATTAAGATGTTTTTGAACATGCAATACTTTGTTAAGAATATTTCATTCAATTTATCATAAAATGTGTTAAGAGTCAAAATGTGGTAGTCTTTACTCAGTTGTGTAGAAAAATAACATGAATACTGGATAACTCTTAAATATAATAATTTGATCATACCTCAATGGTTTTCAAATAAAGAAACAATTCATATATTTAACTTCATTTACAGAGGACCTTATCTTAATTGATTTGCATTTTTGAAAACATTCTATAAGAGGAATATATATTGTGGAATTTGAAAGCTTTTAAAACTAATACCATTCTAAATAAAAATAAAAACCTAAAACATTTCTGTTTAACCTAGCAGTTAATTTCCTAGAAAATTATCAGTAAAACTTTTAAATAGATACGGAAATCTGAGTGCATAAAAATAAGAAGCAATAAAATATACAAGTATATAATAAACAGGGCCCACATTGTGAAATCAGTTGGACTGGTTTGATAAAAGCTGGAAGGAACCAGTCAAGAGATATGAAAATCAAAGGTTTTTGGGACAATAACAAGGCTGCAGAAAGATAATAAATAAATAAAAATATAATAAAAAAGGGGGTTTAAAAGCTATAATATTCTTTTGCTTTTATTTTTTTCATAGTAAAATTATTTAATAATCAGGACTTTTTAATTCCATACTAAAATATTAATTTTGAAATGAACAAGTTAGATTTTTTTTTACATTAATATTTCATTTTTATTACAAAATTGATTTTATCTTTGTGAAATACTCTCTGGTTAAATAAATGAAAATGTCTTGATTAAGAAATATCATTTAAATTTAATATTCATAAATAATAAGACTGAAGAAAGGGGAGAAGAAGAAAAAATTAATTTAATTGCAGAACCTAGAAAAAGAGAGATGGCTAAAATAATGATAAAATATTTACAAAAAATAATTTGTTTATTCTACTGGTTAGACTTTGCAACTCCATGGGCTTGGTGATTTCAGCACTGCTTAAAATTATATTATTTCTATTTATTTACTGCACCTTAATTGTTTAATAAAAGGACAAAACTACAATGTGGTAAAAGAAAAAAATATTAAAACAAGAGCAATTATTTTTTAGAAATATGACAAAATTAATTTCTGGATTTAGGAAGATACTTATACAGTCAAATAGTCCTTAGTGACAATTTATCTGAATGCTTTTTCAAATTGTCAACATTATAATTTAGAGGGCAACTATAATAAATAAATAAATTAATTAGTTTCAATTATAGATGTAATATTGAAATCATTTCAATGCTTAGGGGTGACAAAAAAAAAGAAGTGAATTATGATTTAAATAATTATTTTATGAAGAAAAGAAAAGGGGCTTAATTGAATCTCAATTATTTCATATAATTTAATGGTATATAAAAAAAAATAATGCAGAGACTTAAGTGGACAATATTCAAGATGAGAACTGAATAGTACTTTATTCATCTTAGTACAGGTAAAACAACCACCTATTTTATTGTAGTGCTTTAATTCTGCAGTAGAATAAATGTAGCTTTAAAGCAGCTATATACAATCAGTTTATGTTAGTCATTTTTGATAATGATAAATTTTTAAACATATATAAAAAAATACAAGTACATTCATTGCCTGAAAACATTTAACAAGAAACAATTTTCAATATAAAAGCACAGCATCTAGCAAGGGAGTAAAACTTCTGGAAAATGGGCCATGTACTCTGATGCGCTTGATTTGAACCATACAGAACATATTGAAGGCATACGGCTGAATGAAAAGATCAGAAATCGTTATCCCACCCAGTGAGATCATCTGGAGGAGGGCCATCAGGATCAGCTGGATAGTCATCAAAATTTGATGTATCTGTCACATTCCGTACCTTAGGCATTATTGGAGGAGTTAGTGTGCGTGCTCGTAGACCTTCCCAGTTAAATCCATCAAACCACCTAGAAAAAAAAATTGAATGGATCATTTATATAATCATAATATTATGCATTCCTATTTATTTTATTTACTTCCTATTTTATTCATTTATTCTACTGCAGAATTAACAGTTAAGAACTGTATCACTGAATAACCACTGATCAACAGCCTAACTGGATTGTAAGAATACATAAGTCTAAATGCTTATTAGTGAAGCAATTACTTACTTGTGTTTCTGAATTTCACTTATTCCACCTTTTTGGTAACCTAACCTCTCTGCTGGATTATCTCTGTAAAAAGAAACAGTTGTATAATATAATATATCATATATACATACACACATATACATATAATTATTATAATATGGACTAAGGTAACTTAAAAGGTAACTTTAAATATTCATGAAAATTCACTCCTGAAACTTTTAATAAGGTAATATTTTTTTTGTTAATTGTTTTCAGAATGAAGTTTCATCCTACAAACCCAATCCTCTTTAGTTAAGCCGGCTTATCCAATAAATACATCTTTGTTTATAAAGGGATTTTCTTTATGTTAAGTAGGTAATGCAATCAGTTAGGTTTGAGTATGGAATGTAGAGAAAATGATTTTAAAGTTTTAAAAATTTGTATATACACATTTATAAATTTTAGCTTTGTTTATTAGTCTGCTGGTCTAATCTCAAGCTAAAATTTATAGCTTATTCTACGTTCAACCCAGAAGAAATTATCACAGTATGCGTTAAAGCTTTGAAAAAACCAACTTTTCAACACGGTCAAGTTTGGAAGAAAAATCTATGAATATTTCTGAAGACCGTGGAATTCTACATGAACAACTAACATCTACAAATTTTTATAACTATTTTGAATAAATTTATACATTTTTCTTCTATTTTCAACATGAAAAAAACATTTTTCAACAAAACATGGAAAAAAATAGAATCATAGTTTAGATTTCTTTATTGGTTGTTGTTTCCACAGCTTTGAAAATTTTGTTTTATTATACTGTGATTGCAGCATGAGTCAAATAAAAAAAAACATTGGTCCAAAATTTAACTCCCAAGAAATTTATTTATGAATTTAAATTAATTCACTTAATTTGAATTCAAAGTATTGTCCCCTTTGTTGCAGGTCATTCTTACTTTATATCTACCACCTCACATCCCTTTCAATTTCTAATTCCTAGTCATGTACATTTGGTGAACTTCGACATATATTGTTATTTATTTACCGTTTCTTCTTCCGGGTTGGACCGTGTCAAGTTTTTGATATTTGCCGAGCTTTTGCACATCATGTGATGGCTTCTTCAGGTCTGAAGAATTGACAAATTCAGATAAATACACATGACGACCGTCGAAGCCTGCGTGAACATATACTGTTATTGTTTTCCATAACTTCTCATTTGAGAGTGGTGTCATTGGTCACCTTCTCTCCTCATATNATTTTATCATTTCTAAAATTTAAAGCTGAAATTAAATGTTTAAGTATTAAGCGTTTCATAGAAAATTTTTAAATAAATTTAAATTCCTCAATTAATAATTCTTACCTGCAAAGTTTTTTAATTAGTACATTAGCATTGCGGGTGATGTTTCGTGGAAATTCTATGGCATCTATTCCTTTCAGAATGATATTGTATGTTTTCATGGGGTCTGCACCAGTGAATGGAGGTGTCCCTGAATGAAAAAAAATGTATTACTTTAAATTCGGATTAATACAACTGTGAGGACATTGTGGGAGAGGAAGAGGTGGATATAATGGTTGGTAGCATTTTAAGAAAGAAAAAAATTTCTGGCACAAAAAGACCTCACAAGAGATACATAAAATAGGCAAAGTTTTCTTTTGATTAGTCATCATGACAATGACATTACAAAAAGAGTGGAGGAAAATTTGATTTTCAAGCAGGAAAGACAGTAAAAGTATATTAAGGCTGATCATAAGCCAGCCAGGAAGTGAAGTGAGAGATTGTGTAAACCTCAGAATATCATTCTTAAACCTCACTAAGAAAGCATTTTTCAGAATATCACAGAATCATAACAGAAAGTTAATGAGATCAAAAATTACTTTTACTCCCCCTTTCTCCCCTTCCCTACCCCTTAAAAGCCATTAAACTTTGATCTATAACTGAGTGATAAGTTAAGTCATTCTTTAAAGCAAAACTTGTCAGCATTAGGAAATAAAATAAAAGTAAATGCAACCAGCTCATTATTAATTAATGCATCAAAATTAGACTAATAAGTTATATTGTAAGTCTTGGGAATGGGTTGCATGAAACTGATGAATAAATGCATAAAGACATGAAAAAATGTTACTTCAGAAAATTTGAAAATAATCAAATATTATGTATAATCAGTTTAGATGATCTATCTGAATAGATAATTTACTTATTGAAATTTCATGTTTGGTTCCTGATAAAAGAAAAAAAATTAACATATGATACTTAGATTAATAGTGACATGGACACAGATTGAGAATGATCGGTGATCAAGATCAAAATAACTAGAGCTTTTTTTATTTAAAAATATAAATATATCATTTGGGGTTAAATATGTAATTTTAAATATACATACTAAAGTATCTCCTAAAAGTTCGTTAAACACATAAGACATTTAATTTGAAATAAAATGTCAGAAAAATCTTAGAAACAAATTATCCTCCATAAGATAAATTTCAAGTTAAGAGTACAGGAATAGAAAAGAAAAACAAGAGTTTGCAGGAAGGACTTTCAGGACAGAGGTATATCGACAATGTTGACTGCATAAATTGGTAGATGTGCCTTTGTTATCACCAGTCGTGTTGTGGCACCTGTGATATATTGGTGGTATAGTGAAATGGTAGTTACCTAAAACAAGTGTTCAAATGAAACTGAAAAATACAACATAAAATTCTAACTTTTTTTAAGAGTTTTAAAATTAAAACATTAGGAAATGGTTTTTTAAAAGTAATAATTCACAAAGAGCAGAAAAACACTCGATAGCCATGTTTCACATTAAAATGAGTGTCTAGGCAAAGCTTTTTAACACTTCTTTCCAGAAGATGACAACCAAATTGTGATTAAACATGTAAGCTGATACGAAGTTCTATCCGATATTTAATATTTTAAATTAATAATTATCACTGAAGATTATTGACAGGTATCAATAACTACATTTTGAGCATTTATGATGATTATTCATTTTGTGGATTGGTATAGCAGTATATAGTCAACATATTAAATAGAAAATTACTTTTAAGTCCAATTATTACATTCTCAAGGAGATATAGGCTCACCCACTCTAAAAAGGGTCAGGGAGAATGTAAATATTCTTGATGAGGAGTGAAAACTCAGTCACATATATAGTGATATATAATAAAGGATATTATTAAAAGCTTTAAATCACACTTTCAGTTCCTATGTCAATATCTATTTAGTTGTAAACTCACCAGAATAGAATTAGATTATTGGAGTTTTAGATTTCTAAGATTCATTTTACTTCCAAAAGTAGTTAAATTACTTAAGTTACTAGAGCCAATTGGCAACAAAATTAAGATCACAACCACTGGAGCAACCGATTATTACCCGAGACAAATTCTATTGGGAAAACTTGAGAGAGCATCAAGTAGACAAATTCTATGAATGTGTTTTTGTACATCACTTCAAAGTGAATATTCTAAAAGTGAAATGGCTGCCCTAAAAAGAAAAATGCATAAACGATTTCAACAAATCTGGGATAGAGAAGAATGGTTCTTCATTCTCATGATCTTGAGACAGAAATATGTTGAAAAATTAAATTATAAATTTTGGAGAAAAACCCTATAAAGAATGTGAATTCTGGGATCTTTCATTATCAGAGAGATGTAATAGAAGGTCAAGACCCTTGCCCCGACTTCTCATTAAATACAGAATTTTACTATATAAAAAACTGCAGTTTATTAAGATGAAAAACTTAAAAACATATTAAATGAACTACAGCACTTTCAACAATTTTAACATACCTGTGAGAAGTTCAAACATAAGAACTCCTAGGGACCAGTAGTCAGCACTTATGTCATGTCCTCGATTAAGGATTACTTCAGGTGCTACATACTCTGGTGTTCCACAGAATGTCCATGTTTTCCTCCCATGCTGAAACATGAGTCAAAATAAGTCATAAATTTCACAAAACTATAAATATAGTAGGTCTGGAAAAAAAATTCTTGACAGAATAAAAATTCATTCAGTTAAAAAAAATTCAAAACATTATTTACTAAAAAAAAAATCCTAAGCTTACAGAAAAAAAAAAATTAAAGACAAAAATAAATTTACATAACTGAAACTCATTACATAGCTAACATATTCTGAACTATAATTAATTAAATTTTGCAAATAAAATAAATAAACACACATACCTGCAATTTTTTTGCAAACCCAAAGTCAACAAGCTTAACGTAACCAGTTACATCTAATAGGAGGTTTTCAGGCTTTAAATCCCTATAAATAATGTTCCTTGAATGGAGGTAATCAAAAGCTTCTATAACACATGCCGTATAAAATCTAGTAGTACTGTCATCAAAGTGACCTTTGTCCCTGAAAATAGTGAATAATAAAAATATCAGTCCTATTCATCAACTTTTTTTTTTTACAAAACTACCCTATTAGCTCAAAAACAAAAATTGCTTTTGTAATTGAATGATGGTTGGGTGGGAAGATATACCATAAATTTTGAGGATACTCTACAGCTATCACTGTTAGATCATAATGAAATTTAAAATATAAACAATTTTATTTATATGAGTGAAATCAAAGCAAAGAATATAAGATTTACTTTGTATGAATAGATAGAAGCAGAATTCAAATGGAGAGTTTTTTTGTCAGTCATGAATATGAGATCAAGGTGACATGACATCCCATCCCCTCTCACCTTCATGAAAGCCCTGAAGATGTAAGCCGAAATGTTGCAAATAGTTAAAAAGTCCGCCTTTTTTTAAATTATATTTTTTGGATCTACCTTGACTGAACCCCAACAAACAATGAATGTTTTTCAAAGCTTACAAGAGTCTGCCATTTTAAAACTTTAGAACCTGTTATTTCACAGTAAAACATTTTTTATATTTAAGTTAAAGACTAGGAAAAATGACTGACCTGAGGATGGTCCACAGTTCACCTCCTAAACATGATTCCATCAACATATATAAATATTTTCTATCTTTAAATGTTCTGTACAATTTTACAATAAAATCACAATTTGCTTCTCCCATGATCTCTTTTTCAGACATAATGTGTTGCTGCTGCCGGGTTTCAACAATCTTAAAAAAAGAATTATCAAAAATGAAATTCCAAAAACAAAATTATTCATTATCATCATTTATAATCATTATCATTTATTGTTAATTGTATTATACATCTAGGGCAAGGCATTGAGATCCCTGAAAGAGCTATCAACTCAATTATTGCAAATGATCTTAGAGTTTTCTAAAAAACCAT
>KZ807961.1:212063-227240 GCA_000696205.2 Oncopeltus fasciatus
GAAATAAACAATAAATTATATAGATTTATATATACTTTTATATAGTAAAGTAATGTAGGCTATATATTATAAATCAACATATGTGAGTTTCTACTTCTTCAGTATTCGAAATGTAAATGGAAAGTTGTAATGTTTTGGTCACACATTTGTGAAATTTTTACAGGTCGCACTGCATGGAAGATAGGAAAGAAAATTTAAATGTTAATGATATTTGATAAAATAAAGAGAGGTTTTGGGCAAAATTGGAGCAAGAAAAGGTTTTTTTGATTTTTTAATATGAATGAACAAATGAAGTTTCGCTCACCGGATCACACAAAATCAATCAATTCAAATGCTACTTTACAGGTAAAAAATGTACTTCAAAAGGTCAGATCTCCTAGAAAAATAGTTATAGAAGGATGAGGGTGAGGGATTCCAGACGACTGCATCTACTAAGACCCTAGCGTCCGAGTCACCAAAAAAATAATTATAGGACATCCATATTAATGAATAATAGATCTAAAAGAAAATGGAAGTTTGAAAATTTCAAGAAGTTTTGAAAGAATGAAAAGTAATGTTCAAGCACACAGAGAAAGTCTGTCACATGAGACAAAATAAACTGAGCGAATTTCTTGCAGAAAAAATGAGCAACCAAATTATGTTGTCTTTATTTTAGCTAATGGTCACCAGGTTATGTTATTTGATTTTCATTAGAGACATAAAAAGGTTTATCTGATCGAATCTTGATTTTCTCGGTTATATAAATAATTACAGAGGTATTATTTTCTGTATCAACTCTCTCCTGAAACGCATAACTCCATTGTCCGATTTCAAAGATTGACGAACTTATCCTTCCTTTTATACATTTAGTCTTAAGTGCTGAACAAATAAAAAGAAGAAACTTCATAAAAATAAAAAATACACAGACCAACACATGCGCTATTAAACCTATCAAATATGAAGAGATTTGCTTTTAATTACGTCCACAAAACTATATAAATGTATTTATTCCCTATGCATTTCTGTAATACATATTGGGATACATTCACACATATATGTAAGGAACTACCAAGGGGAATAGGGACTCACTGTGACAGAGCAGGTTCATGTCATGAAGAGGCTGCCTCCAGAGGCGCTCCAGGGATACACTGAGGAGGTCAAATTGGTTACCGAAACACCAGTAGAGTGGAGGGGGGAGAGGAGAAGGTGATCAAAACAATGGGACTGACTATCCGGGTCAGCTGATAAGAGGTCTCGCTGACAAGCTGTAGCTGACAGGAGAGACAATCACAGCTGATCTGATGATGCAAATTGCGGGAAGTTCTGCCAGGAAAAAATGCCGGGAAAGACGATTATTCACCTCAGCTTCCAGATTTGTACCTTATCATTAGTCATCTTGTCTTACGCTGCTCTTTTATTTATATGATCTAAGATGGCTTAGTTAACCTTACTAAGAAAGTGGTATTTATAAATTTTCTTTAAAGGAAAGAAGCAATAAATAAACCGATAATAATAAAAAATATATAAATACACTTATTGACAAAGGCCTTAAATAAAGTCTCAGATTATTTTATTACAAAATATATTTAGGGGCTCTCGGCATACATATCGCCTCATTCATGAAGTATATAATTGATACAACGTGAAAACCTTAGCCCCTAACCACCACCCTTAATTATCATTTCAAATTACTAACTACTCTTAAACAAACCTAATCGCTATTCTCGAACTACCCCTTTCTATAAATACCACCCTCACATAGCCATCCTTAATCCTTAATGCCACCATAATCAATTATCTCTAATCGATATACCTGATTCCTAGTCATCCATCCCGATTCTTTTTCACCCAGAATGAACTTCCTGAACCATACCTAATGCCCATCCCTAATCACCACCCCATCACTAATCATTCCTACTCTTCAACTCTAATCCTAATCATTCCTAAACATCATACAAATTCACTAATCGTCATTAATAAAAATTCCTAATTTATTAACAACATCCCCAAACCACCGTCTCCGACATCTCTAAAGTTCTTATAAATCTTATTATATATTCTCTAGATATCCCAAACTCCGACAGCTTAAGGGCTACACCATATTCTCGTTAAACAAAGTATAGGTTAAAATTTGCTCTTCTCAGTCACTTTCTTGAAGAACTACCAACCTTTTCTTCTGCTTCCACAAAGTAATTTTTATTACTTATTTTACTTCCTTTTCAACCATTTAGGAGGAAGGGGAAATACAAAGTTTAAATTTTTAAAATGATTTTTTCTCTTTCTTCTCCTCTTAAATTTCGAAATTGGATCCAGAAATGGAAGAATGCCAGGGAGGAATCAGTGAAGTTGACACGAACGGAACATAAAACAAGTCCGGACAGCCGTGAAGGTTGTTGCTTAACAACGAGAGTGAGTTCGTGCAACAGATCTTGTGTACATAGGACCTGATTTATTTTCAGTAAATGTTGCCAACTTTCGCGGGACCCCCACTCCACGCTTCGTCGTGAGTGAAGCAGCGACACGTGCTTCTTAGCCGCTTCCAACATAGGAGCTTTCACTTCCTGTCACTTTCCATCTTTTAAGACCATTAGGCTCTTCAATAGAAAACCGTTGTCCATTTGGAGTTGATGGGATATGGTGTCATCTGAAAGCATATATGCCTGGAAAATATATAGTTTAATGCCGGATTTTCACCAAATAGGCATATTTAGCCCGTCAAATATCCATGTTTACTTTCATCTCCATAATGTTTACCGAGTGAACTCGGAACAGAAAGGGAATTCCATATAATGTGTCATTTCTGTCCGTTTGATTCCGAATCGCTGCAACAGTTACCATTTAAGGTTATGCAGTTTCCTATTGATTAATTGATAAATGTAGAAACATAATATGAACCCAAAAAGGTAGCAGATAAGAGTTGAAAAATGGCAAGTTATAAAATCTATGTTCCATAACATCATACGAAAATCAATATTAAGGATAATATATAATAAATTATTGAGCGGCTTCACCTCCCCCTCCCTCACTTTTTAAAATAAACAAAAATGAATTCGATATTTTAGTAAGAAATTTTAATAATGAAAGGCAATAAAAATAGGCAGGATACAGACAATAACTATGAGCCAGTGTTATCGTAATATTAGTTATGAAGAAAACATAGGAAAAAGCATACGTCAAATATAATTTTTCAATATTTATGTTTTATAAATATTTTACGAAAAAAGCACATTCAAAAAATCTTAGTGGAATATTTAAGAACTTAGGGGGGTTAAGAATCCCCCCCCCCTCCCTCTATTCTCATAGGGTTTGGACTCAGCCTTAACAATCTTATTGTTTTTGGGGAAAATGTGATATATTTAAACCACATTCAAATATATCACATGATTTTATCTGAATTACTAGAAATTAATAAGAATTATTCTTGCACTACTTCTAAGAAACAACTATTAAATTAATCAATTAAATAACAACCGTTTTAAGTAAATAATATTAAGTTAATAATTACCAGAAGACCCTACATCCCGTTATAGCCTTCACTACCCTCTTCGGCTAGCAAGATCAAATGTGGCATTGACTTATAATCAGATTTTTTTGAAAATGGGAAATCTGCTAATATAACGCAAGGAACAGCATGACTGACTTTTATTGAGAAGGTTTACAATGTTGTGAAACAAAATAAAAAAAACTCGATAAACTCAGTTTTTAATTGGGTTTATTATTTAAATTTTTAAAGCAGCTAGGATAAACTATTTAATGATCCATTTGTTAAGGAATTTTTTAATTTTATAAATTAAAATTATCTAATATTTTGACAGCTGAATTCGGTAATTTGACACCATTCGACAGAGTCAAAAATGTGACTAAAGTTCACAATAATTCATTAAATTTTTAGATCGTTATTTCTGTTTTTAGTCTTTAACTAGCAAAATAAAAGTTGAGGCCATCTCTGGACACACTCCATCCCTGAGACACAGTACTCCAACAGTAAAGGTAATTTTTAAAAATAAACATAATAATATATTATGTCCAGGACTTTGTACCAATTATACAAGTTTCTTAAGGACATCCGAACGGACGTTTACACATCTGTGATATTGTCGTTCCCTGGCCTTCGGGAACTATTGCATTGGGGAATTGTCGTGTGTTCTCCAGACAAGAAAGGTCCTTGGTTGAAGGATGTGCCGCCCTGAAGACCTTCCCTCCCACATCCGCCCGGACCCGGTGACCCTGATCCAGGACTAGGTGAAAGTCGTCATGGAAAGAGCTACGCACTGATGCCTGGGTATATGGGCTCTTCGCTTGAGACTTCAGCGGGAACGGGTTGTCGAGGATTTGAAACTCTCGAGCCAGCCCTGAATTCGGAAATAGGAGAAATTTGGGATTATGAAGTACATTTATGAAGATTTAGAAAGCTTCAGAAGGTAATTTACGTCTTCTATCTGTACTTCTTCTCCTGTCAGTCAATATACTTAAATCCTTGCAAGGATTGTATACCTCAACCTAGTGAGTTGAAGTACATCACATTGAATTTCTATCTGTACCCAGTAGGTGCTTGTTATTTCTCAATAACTAGTACTCAACTATTTCAACTAGAATTAGGTGAGTACTAGTTGAGAACGACATTTAACCACTACTGATTTCAATCATACTAAAATATGTCCATTCAAATAGGTAACCAGTCAAAACCATGAGAAGTATTTTGATAATTAACAGATTAAATCAGTTGTCTCGATATCGTGGAGTATAAAATTTCCCCCACATCTCACCCCAAAAAAGATAAAACAATTTGCATTAATTCATTAACTTAACAATCTATTTTTTAGTTATCTGTAATCCTGTTATTAACCTAACAATCTATTCCTTAGATTAAATTTAAAACTTATCTTTCCTCAGATAAAGAAAAAAAGGCTGTGGCAAACTTTTCGGCCTCTTAGCACCTGGAAACTCTCACAAGTTAATTTTTTTCTCTCGAACCAAAGCAAGTTGTGTGCGTAATAACCCACTTTATTGAGAGAAAAAAAAATTTGTTTTTAATAACTCACATTTTAGGCAAATCCAAACCCTATTAGACTGACTTTTCACACCAGCACAGCTCTACCTTTTCCCACTTTATATGCCAAATTTCATAAAGAGAAATTAAAAACTATGGCCTCAGATAGTTGAAACACACGCGACTCATCACGCACGCGCACCTCCAGTTCATTCTTTAACAATGATACGAGGTATGAATAATAAATACCTCAGGGCCATGCTTAGAAAGTTGACATTCCATTTAGCTATAAAAAAAAAAAGAAGAATAAAATGTCGATTACATTTTAAACCAGAGATGTTATCATTTCCACTTATCTATTGACTTATTCCACTTATGACCTATTGACTTATCTATTCACTGTACCGTTCTAATGTGGTGCCATTATATACGAGGCACGTCCAGAAAGTAAATTCCGTCTGGTAAAAAAAATTAAATTGTGTATAGATACAGAAAAATTATTTATTGCACAAAATTCTACATCTCTTACATTACTGCAGAAATTTTGCAGGCATTTTTCATAGCGTGGCACAAGTTTTTGTATACCTTCTCCATAGAAGTTTGCCGCCTGTGTCTTCAACCTGTTGGAAAAATTTTCTTTCGGTTCTTAGTCATTGTTAAAGTGTGAACGGCCAAGAGAAGACTAGAGATGTAAGAACAGATGAAAGTCGCTACGTCAGGGTTGTACGGAGGATGGTCAAACACGTCCCAGCCAAATCCCTTTAGGAGGTTTTTCGTCACATTTGCAGTGTGTGGTTGTGCGTTGTCGTGAAAAAAAAAACAACACCCTCTGACAGCTTTCCACTTTCCTATCATTCGGAAAAAGAATCACAGATCTGATTACACAAGCGACTGGATTTTCAATCAACACCGACATTGTAAACAAGCTCAACAAAGCATGCATACGTGGCTGACAGTGATCTCAAAATGGCAAACGTTTCTTCTCCTTGATACAGAGAGTATACCGCGCATGTGCGGAACTGCGATCTTAGCGCTGCAGCGGAGATAAATTGAAACGGAACTTACTTTCAGGACGTACCTCGTACATATATTTATGCAAATGCATTGTTGACATATTCTACCAGTCGTGAACATTTCTGAGCTGATATCTCCCCATTCCTACTGAAAACTTGAATGCAAGACGCATGCAACTGAGTTTTATGAACCACTAAGGGAATAGTAAAGGTACAACAATGGAAAATGTCGTTTCGCCATTCTCCACTCCAAATGAACCACCATTGCAGGTACACAGTTACTCGGATTCAAAAGTCACTTCAACTACTCGACACAGTTAATACGTGTGACCACTCACGTACGGTGCTTATAATGGCATTGTTCGCCTGCTACTTGGCCAGCGAAGTAGAACCGCCTGCTAGATGACCCTGACCTTCAGGTGACACGCCTAACTCTTTGTCTGAGCCCAATAACCTTGCCTCGACAGTTTTTCCCGCTTGCACAGGTTACACTGCCACGGCTCTCTATATTTATAGATGCTCGTCTTCTGACCTACCAGTAGGCCTATAACAGTGGCTGGAAGATTGAAAGATGCATGACTCCTCACAGAATATTATCCAGACGGAATTTCCCAACAAAATAAACAGAATCTCTGCCTTTCATACAATATGGTTTAACTTGGTCTACTGGAGAAGGTAATGAGGGTCAAGGTTAGACCACTAAGGTTAACACAGGATTGTCTGGAGGGAACAGAGGGTGGAGCCCTCAGTTCCTGACATTCCTAAATATATTTTTAATATTAGTTTGTCTGAAAAATATAGTAAAACATAAACGTAAAACATTTTTTCCATATATTATATTCTAAACATTTTTGTCATAAAAAAAACAACAAAAAACGATTATTCAAATAAGTCTTTCTTTATACTTATCATTCGTCCAATATCAACCAATGATTTTAATGGTTTGTAATAAAAAGCCAAATACGTAATTTGATTTCTATATTTGTGAAATAAAAGGGTCAGCCCAACCCTCGATGTTACATTTTAGAACATGTTAATTCAAAATTAATATTTTTCGTAATAACGAAGATGTTAGAGGTATTTAATTTTGGTTACTTTTTATACTTCCTTTCCCTCGTCTAGTTCGTAGGATCGGAGAAAATATCGAGAAAAAAAAATTCGAAAAATAGCTTCAATAGCTAAATTCCTTCGAAACTAGATAATGAAAAAATAAAAGAAAAAATTATACATTAATTGCTCAATGTACTGAAACACGTATGAGAAACCACTCACTGCTCTGCATAATCAATTGATCACTAGGGTAATTCTCACTGACTCTTGCTCAAAAGTTCTCAAGGTCCGTGAAGCATACACTATAATCGAACACAGTTATGACGTCAAAAGCTCACTGTAAAACGCATCCACACAATGAAAATTAATGTTAGAAACTGGTCACTGGGCCAACATTAATCTTATGACATTGATTATTTTGGAGATTTCTATATTACCTGATAATTTCTATTCAGAGGATATTTAAGAAACTTTAGTAATCTCAACTAAATAAAATTTTTGTAAATTAAAAAAAATTACAAATAATTCGAATTACATAAAAAAAAAATTAATCATATCCAATCCACTAAAACCAAAATTGTGGTTTAGATAAAACATATTTTGCTTCGGAAGGATGGAAAAAGAGAAAAAAAAAAAAAAAAAAAAAAAACTTTCTTAGATATCAAGTTGATATGTAGGTTGAGACACAAACTTGCCAATCTATGAGGGAGGGGGTGAGAGAATAACTTCGAAATTCGAAAATATTAATTTTCATAATTTATACCAACTAAACAAGCGTATTACACAACTAAAACTCGAGTTCTCATCTCCATCATTCATATTTCTTTATTTGCAGAATGATTCATATATAAGCCTAAGATGTTATTGTCTTTTCAAAATAAATAGTAGTTGTTTTGAACTAAGGACTTACCATTCCTTGTTAGAGACATCTTTTAATGTTAAGATAAGTAACTATGAGTTTTTATTTTACACCTTGTGTTTCCCATAATGCATTTATTCAAACTTTAGCGTTTTCGACCACTACAAAATAATAACAGAATACTTAAGCATAAATATCTAGGTATTAGTGTTATTAATTTAAAAACAAATATTTTTCTGCTTGACTTTGCTGTTTGAAGGGGGAATAGGGAGAACGTTGTTTGAGTGTCGGAAAAACATAAATTAATTCCATTGAAATAATAATTAAAGCCAACAGAAGTCAGCTAAGAAAGCATGAGAGCCATGATCGATCAAAACAATATGAGGGTATCAAGCAACTTAATTCCAGAAGCTTAGCACTACAGCTGAAATCTACTTCAGCTGAACGCAGAGAAAGCCAACCAGCGAGCTAAAAAATTTAACATCCATACCAAAGTTGACGGTATTTCTGACGTCATTAGAATGTCTGCTGAAGACAGGACTTCCCGTTCCCAATTCTTCCATCACCAGAGGGACTTGGCATATCTCAGCGCTAAACAGCCTTGTTCCAGAAGCATGAAAAAGCCATTTGAGCTGAAATCAACTCAGGCTGAAGGGGAGGAGCGAGGTACCATCAATGATCACCATACCCACGAGTCAGACTCTCATTCCGACAGCTCCCCCGACCTTCCCGACCAGCCATCTCAAAGGGTTTTGTAAACAGGGTTGTCCTTTCCCGCCAACCAGTGACTCTTCCTCTGACCCTGGGAAGAAATAAGTAAGGAGTTAATGTAAATACCTCATGGAAATTAAAATGCCAAAGCGGATTTTTAAGCCTAAGCAGGAAATAAAATCAAAATGAGCAAAATATTTGATTATAGTAATATCAGAACAGAATGATTACCTAAATGCCGAAAAAATATTATTTCAACCATTGCCTAAGAAGGTCTAAGAAGAAATAAAATAAAAAGGGACAGAAAACGGTCATGCATTAGCTGTATAACCTAAGATAACCTAAGCTGACTTGGTATGTTTCATTATCCGTACATTGAGATATAAGAGTGAATGAGGGAATTTAATTTACAAGCTGGAGAGGACAATGATCGTAAACGGTATGTCCACTGAAGCTGCTAAAGGTTGGCAGGGAAGGAAGAGTGGGGGTAGCTCTGACCATCGCTCCGTGGAAAATGATTCGCTACAGTCGAAAAGTTTTTCATAAAAATTGTTCAGAGTAGGAACGTTAAGAAATAAAATTTTACATGTTTTATGTTCGGTAAAGTTTTTCGTAACTCAAATAAAAACAACGATTTAATGAAGATTGTAAATTTTGCGTCTGCCTCTAAACGCCCCCTTTCCGCATCCCATTTTGACCAAAAATTAATGCGTTTAAGGGCTATCAATAAAAGCCTACCGTATTTGGTTTCTCTACTTTAAAAATAAGAGTATAATTAATTCATAGACTTGTATAGTTCTATATATTTTTTATATGTAACGCTTTTAAGATTTTAAATTCTCTTCCCGCCATAAACCCACCTCCCTCCGAATAAAAATCATCCAATTACGGAGTCATCCAACAGTTTTCATAAAGAAGCCTAACTTTGGTTTCATTATTTCAAAAAAACGCCGACAAAAATGATGCCTAAGGACTAGCATATATATATATGAGTGAGTAATTGCTCTTTTCCATAAGTTCGTTACTCAGGAAGTTTTATGACTTCTATTAAATATATTAATATTTTATACTCTCACATAAGAAAAGACATTAGCTATTCGCACAAACACTTTTGCAGAGTAATATATTAAAAATTCTGTTAGTATAGAGATGTTNGATTCCTAATGTATCACACACACACACAAACATCAAATGGCGCTATAACCCAACACTATAACCCATCAAGGGCCCTCGTTTCCACCACTAGGTTCTCGGTTTTGAGCTTGTTCTCCAATTTCAAACCCCAGCACTCGTGCATCCATCCAACAAAGCTTAAGCCGTCCCACTCTTCTTGGGTTATGAATCTCGTCTTCCACGATTCTTTTTTTGGGACTTCCATGGTTGGGATCCATGTTTGACTGGCTTAATTAAAACGATTTCATTAAAGTTTTAAAAGGATGTATCGCTGCCTTCTTACTTATGAGCATCGCCCTTACTTAATTGCTATAACAGAACAAAACAGCATCGGTTAGAAGATACGATCCGGTGGTTAAAATCGGACGTTGAGAGGGGGGGGGGGTAGAAGGAGACCGAAATCTATAATCGTAATATCATAATTGTTATATGAGTTACAATAAACTTTACAGAACTTACAATATGTAAAATTTAATTTTCGAATGTTTAACTCCCTTAATTAAAATTTTATGAAAATTTACAGGAAGAATTTTACGAATGTTTCAACAATGAGCGAGCTCGTTCCCCAGTCTACCTTTTGTTGTACCTTTACATACCTATCTCAGCTTTACTTTTAAATCCCTTTTACATTAATTGCTTTCTTCGGTTTGCAAATTGCAGTAGGGATTTTAACTGCGACCTATAATGTTATATGAGCATTTATTAAATTTTTTTTTACTTGTTCTCTCTCCCCCCCCCCCCCCCCCCCTCGAACTCTCCTTTCCCTTTAAGTCTAGTATCAGATTTTCCCCCTCTTTTTTTTTTTTACAGAACAACCAAAGGTTTTCTGATCTATAAAAGAGCTAAAACCTAAGTTTTTTTTCTTTATTTTTTTTAATTGCTTACGTAGTTTTGGCTTCAGGATAATATAACCGGTAAAGGCTCACATTAAGTTTTCCTAATGTATTTTACAGTATCATCGTGTGAAGTACGATTTTTTGGAGGGAGATGATGACAAATCGATGGCATAGTAAAACGAAATAACTTTGCCTAACTCCCCCCCCCCCACACACATATATATGATATAAATGTTTAAATATGGATAGCTAACAGATAAACTTTGATTACGTTTAGTGAACTATTGGTCATCTTCAGGAAGGCTGAACGTGAGAACCCCTCTGAAGGGGGCATTACAGCCTTGACCATTCGACGAGGAAGGAACAGCAGGAGATCATTGCCATTAACTGCCGTGAAAAGATATTGATAATAGCAGGTTACGACCCGGAGTTAGAGGGGCAAACGTGACTTCCGTGCTTACGGCCTACTTCTGCTACAACAGCGGCTGGGCCTCCTCGTCACAGTTCCCACACTTGGCAACTGTGATCACAGGAACTTCCTCTGGGTACGCCCATCTGGAGATATCAACATCTATCTGATCAGTTTTCATTATTTCCCTTGAGAAACAACTAAAAAAGAATCATATCTTATAAGTAATTCATTTTGAAATTTGAGAAGCAGTTTTTCTCTAAAAATTTCTATAATTTTTCCTTTAAATAGGAGTAGGCTACACTCGATTAAGCTTGATTTTCGTGGGAATGATTTTTTGTTTGTATGGAAAAATCGAAGAAAATTGGAAATTTCCTTTAAAAATCTATTATAATACAGAACTTGTAAGCTTCACTTCTTAGGAATTGAAGGAGCACGGCTGTCTAGTGTTTAGGACACCTGAGTCGAAGGTTACCGTGTCAGAAGTCAAAGCTCACATAGTTACTTTTTTCTTCCTGTGCTTCAGTTTGTATCACCCAGATGTTCCCCGTGTGCCCTTGGGAACACACCTTCTCTAGTATGTTGGAAAGAAACAAACGCATCCGTAAAGTGTGTTTGTCCCCTCAAGTATATGTTTTTTCTTCTTTTCATCCTCAGGTATTGGAGGAAAAAGGCTTTTCTTTGCATCACCAACTACACTTAGTGCATTATATAAAGGAATGATAAAACGAAGAAATAACAGTCTTTTTTTTTTTTTTTTCATAGCTTCCATAAATCATACTCAAAATATAATTCATGCTGCAAAACCAAATATAATTGGATGTTTTTATAGCTTTCTTCTGTGTTAATTCTTTAGTAGGAATGGCTTAATCTTCGGGTTCATAATATTGAATTTTTTCCATAAAGTGTATATTTATGTAACAAAAGATTGAGTAAAACATAATTAACCTTAATTTCCCGAAAAGTGAATTTTTAACGCTTATTTACTCAATTTTTTCTGGACAGAAATTGATTAGACTATTCTTCTCGGTGATGCTGGTAATGCGATTTTTGGGGGAAAAAAAAAATTAATGTATTTTTATTTATTGTACACTGGTGTGTGAGCTAAATATATATATGTCTACACGTGCTACAGCGTAGTAAAATAACAGTCAAAACACACAAACTCCTTGCCACTGACCAACATATTTGGAGTCAAGTATAAAGGATCGAAAAGAATTTTCGTCATGAGAAGGATTTGAAGTGCTGCATTCCTTCAGAATCCGCCGCAGAACTGCAGGTTCTTATTGCATATAAGGAGAAGGCCATCTTACGTCAGTTGGTCTCTAACAGGAGATCCGGAGTAATTCCCAGGCGGAGAACAGCTGACGAGCGAGGACCCTAACAAGCGTGTTGGCTCCTCCTGCTAATTGGGCAACAGCTCGCTCCTGATAAACTGGGAGAATTTCAGGGGTTCAGCCTGGAAGGGAGCGCCCCCTTTCACTTTCGAATCCGACCTCCCTCGAGTATTGTCACGATTCGCTCAAAACGTTGCTTTGAACGGCAATGCTAAGAGGCATAAGCCTGTAGGTGTCCAAGGAAGGCAAAGGTAGTTCTCACTCAGGACAGGAGATGACACTGCGGTGGATGAGCTTATCAAGAATCGCAAATGTGCTGAGACGTAAATCATTTTAGCAGAGTAAGCAAATTAAGCATAACTTACTTTCCCTAAGGAAGTTAATCAAGCTATTCAAATTGGAACTATTATATGACTTGTGAAAAGAAGAATTTCACAATTATCGTACATAGAAATATCACAAAGCAAAAGTGTTAATGTGCTTTATCAATGATGAGAAAACTTTTTTAAAGATATTATCAATGTAATCTTCAAGTCTTAATTAGCCAAAGCCTATATTTCACGTTTACGATTTACAAAAAGATATTATTTTACCATACGAATTTCAATAAAATTAAACTAGGAGAGGAGTACCTCAGAGTAGTCAAAAACAGAATTTACCTAAACACAAATCACTTAATGCTTAACCAATAAATTTTAATTAATATATTATATTTGACTTTTGAAATATATGTAATATTAATGTATATTATATTTCTAATTCTTCTAGTCTGATGCTTATTTAAAAACCTTGCGTCTTCTTCTTATTCAGCTACCACCTGTGAGTCGTTGAGTTGAGAAAAAACCCTTGCTGAACCACCCAAAAAACTTTGTTATATTAATTTATATTTTATAATTATTTTTTGAATACATTTAATCATATTTTTGTAATTATACAATATTTCATAATTTCTAATTTTTTACTAATAAGAACATGATAATTGATAACTGTTTCTTCAATGGAACTATCAATAATCAAAGAGATAGAAATTCAATAATATCGGTTAGTGGTACACAAAGAAAGAAATGTAAGTACCAGGAGATTTGCCCGTGGAAACTGGGAAATTCAGTAATTAACTTTCGAACGAGGCCAACTTAAAATTAAGTTCATCTCACTGCAAAATGTATCGTTAATTAATTATGGGACCGAACTTACTCCCCGAGGCTCAGAGAAATGGAGCATTAGAGCCTCGACTAATCGCAATTCGTCAAGGAACTTCTCATCGGGCAAGGATCCGACATTCACATGCCTCCTTAATTTACTCAATAAATGTACAACGAATATATTAATTAGCTGTTTCAGTCAGAAATTAATTAATTACTTTTGTAATTTGAGACAGTTAAATGACTTGTATATTTATATTACTGAGAGAGGATTTCGAATCCTGTCCCCAATGAATACTGTTTCCATCGTGAAGTCTGTGTGTAGGTGTTGATATTCAACTATATTTTTTTTTAACGCTCTGTAGATCGCACTATTTGACATTTGAAATGATGCTATTTGACAGGTCTCAATTATAGTTTAAATAAAAACAGACTTTGGTGGGAAAAAGAGCTGTAATGTTTTTGAGTACTTTAGAAGGCAAGAAAATATCGATATTTCTTTTTAACGCATTCATAATATTACCATGTAATATTTAAGATGTATATATCTAAACATTAAGATTAAGATGAATTTTAAGAATCTAAAGGGATACTTAAGAAGCAATAAAGAGGCTTTCATTTTTCTATGTCAGTAATTTAGAACTTACAATTCATAAAAGCATAATATTTGGAGGGCACCCTTTGTGTTGAGGTTAGTATGCGTGACACACTAAAGGTCTGAAGTTCGAATTCGAAGTCCTTTTTTTCCTGTACTATTAACAGTGAAGTTTCTTACCAGGGTGTGCTGTACTCGCAGGGCTAGTGTCCCAGCGAGAAGTTAGTGTGTCCAGGAAGATGGAGGACTGGCCTGCCCATCGATCGAAGAGATCAGTCAGTCTAAAAGTGACAACTCATCAAAGAGAATAAACCCCCAGGAAAAACCACAGGCCCTCCTGGGTTAGCGAAAGTTTTAAGCACGTTTTTCACTATGTTTTTGGAAAATACCCAATCGCGTATGTAATGTTCGTATAAGTGTATAGACCTCTATGATCTGTCAAACACACAAAAGTACCACATAAGGCGTTAATATTATTTAATATTATTTCCTTTTTATTTAAAGGGTATGTAAATTTTCTTTACAGTCTCCAAATTTTTTTATAAGATAAAAGTACAGACTTTTATGGAAGCCAATTCTAGGTCGATGGAAAGCCAATGAATGATTTATTTCATGAATGAACAGTCTCATTTTAACTTATCTAACAAAGTTAAAAAACTTCGACTAAACAAAAGGAAATATGAGAACACTAAAGCATTAATTAAAATTTCCAATGATTTTTTATCATTAAATGAAAGAAAAATGAATAAAAATACGTGAAATTTATACGTAACTATTAAAAAAAAAAAAAACCGTTTTAAGATCTTTTCATCACTCACTATATTACTATTTACTGTCCCATCATCAATAAATCTTGAGAATTTACAGGCTAAATTTTCAATTCCTCAAAATAATAATATAAGTCTAACACCACAAAATATAATATTATCCCTATCTTATGGGATTATAATGTAATAATGCCATCCGATAAGCTCCGTTTCCAAGTATGTGTGTATGTGTGCACGTGAGAAAGAATGGCATTATTGGTTATTAACTGATAAAATTTCACTTAGAGGAGACGCAAATAAACCCCCCCCCCCCCCC
>KZ807961.1:256171-267377 GCA_000696205.2 Oncopeltus fasciatus
CTAGAGTAATGGCTAGCATTCCGGCCCGGAAAGTAAGAGATCCAGGTTCGAGTCCTGTTGACTGAGACAGTTTAGATTTTTTATTCTATTCCCTAGCATTAATTGTTTAAGGTTATTTATTGTTATTTAAGAAAATATTTCTATATGTTAAAAAAGAAGAATTCTACTGGACATTATTTAAAGAACATAAAATCAAATTCGGAAAAATTCCAATTAAATTTTAGTGAGTATTGTGAGAATTATAAATATAAAATAATTACTTTATGTTTCAATAGATACGAAGAAAATATTTTTTACTTTTTAATTCTATAAAAATATTATTAAAGCGTATAGCTTTTTTTTTTTTGTTCTTTTTAATCAACAAACTAACAAGTAAAATAAAAATCAAGAATTAACCAAAAATAAAATTGAAATAAGAAAATATATTGTATGTGGTATTGTCTGCTTTTGGATATTTAACCGTAAATAATACTAAAAGCTAAAATTGAATACTCACTTTATGAGTTTTTGTAAATGAGGTGAATGCACATACCTGGAAAAAAAAAAATCAGAGATAAGTCTAAAGTTACATTTTCAATATACAATTTTCATTGAATTAAAAACACACATAATAAATTCCTATGGTTTGTATCTATTTTTTTTCAGTCTGATATTATATTACATTAACATTTTAACCGGTAAAGAAATAAGCACTTAAATTTCGAAAATTAATTAAAAAAGTAATGAAAAGTCCAAATAAAACAAAATGACAGTCATGAACATTTCATACAGGTGGCAAGACATCCCCTCTCGCCTTCATGATAGCCCTGAAGATGGCTTGCAATGTAAGCCGAAACTTTGGAAGATAATAAAAAATACATTTGTTAGTGCCAGCCCGGCGGGTTCGAGTCCCATCCAAGAGGTAACTCTCTCTTTTATCGAAAATTTTCCGAAAAAACATGGGTGTTTAGAGTAAGGTGTCTAAATGTAGACATGAACTAGTTCAAAGGGAGATAAAAAAAAAATTATGACTGATTTTAAGCGTATTAATATATGAAATTGTGTTAAATAGAGGACACTTCCTCCTTCCTCTTCCAATTTTTATATTTTTAAATAAAATTTTACTGAACGGAAAATATGTATAAATTCAATTTCTGGAAACGCAAGTCTACGATAAGTGTGTTTTTAATTTTTGCATTACCTTAAGATTAGAGTAAATGAAGAGAACAATATTTGGTATGCTAGGTTTAGTTAAAGATTTAGTCTTCCAGCTTTCTTAAAAACTATCTTGCAACCGGTTTCGCAGTTGCTACTTCAGGCAGGTCAAATGTGGTCACACACAGAGCACACCTCTGTTTATCAGTAGACCATCGAGGGTGTCGTTGAAGATGCAGTAACAGCTACGAAACAGGTAGCAATCAAGTTTTAAATATCAGAATCTTTTACTGATTCTATCAAGTTTTAACCTGCAATATCACTCCAACAACTAATTTTTGGTGTGCTTTATAGCAATATAAGTAGTGTCAATCATCAGTTAAAACAGGTCTTTTTCGATAAAAATACGAAGTCAACATTTATCTTATAATTACAAATTAAATATAAAAATATAAAAAAATATGTTGAATGCTTGTATTATAAAATGTGGATTGTAATATGGTAGGACTGAAGAGAAAACCATTGGTTTGGGCCCGCCTTAAGTAATGTTAAAATTCTCTAATGCTTCGTCGGCAGAGGAGACATTGAGACTGGTCGTAACCTCCATGAGTACGTCCCTTCGCATCAGCGCAGCGGAGAGTTGTCCGAAGTTGTAGTCGATCGGCGGCGGCCAGAAGTGAGCGGAATTGGCCATGTGCAGGGGCTCCAGAGTCCTCAAAGCCCCTTGGATGTTGTCCAATTCGGCCGAGCAGAGGGCGTCCACTTCCGCCAGCATGTTCTGGCATTCGGCTATGGCAGTCACCTTCCGAGCACGTTCGGCATCCACTGTCCACAACGCCTGCCCCTTCTTCGTGGCCAGTCTCCAGTTCTCCAGGGCGAGCTCCATGTTTCTCTGCTTCGCCTCGGCCAGTTCTTTCCTCAGCTTCGGAAGGTCTTCCTGCAGTTGAGCCAATCTTTCCAAAAGGACCTTCCACTGAAAGGAATCCTCTTCCTTCTCTGATAAATCCTCTATAATCTCTAGAGAAGAATCAGCGTTTGTTGTATCAAATTCTGAAACTGAAGGATTTTCCAATGATTCCAATTTGTTTTCTTCTAGAAGCTCATGTACAATATTATCCTCGTTAGATAATTCTTTGGATTCCTCATTCTCATGAGCAGAGCTTAAAGGTTTATCATGAGGTAGCTCTGAAACCAAGGCAAAATCTTCAGCCAATTTATTGTCATCGTGGACTTGAGTACATTCACTATCATCAGGAGTCTCAACATCTACTCTGACAGCATCATCAGAGGATCCTGTATCACTCGACTTAGAAATTGTTTCGTTGTCAGCATTTTCAATGAGAGCTTTACTTGACTCTTCAGTATCGTTAAAATTTTCGATCAAGTTCCCTAAATAATTGTTGCTGTTTTCACTAGAGTTGGAGCTTGAAATTGTATCTATTTTTAGTCGAAATGTCGAAGATGATTCAGAATCCTTCAAATTTACATCTACTTCTTCTATAAGCGAATGAAATGACTTGACGAGGCTCAGTGATTCTTCAGAGTTTGTTCCACTTTGAAGACTCTTTATTATATGCTTGTCAATTTCATCCGAATAGCTGCTTTCGTATGCGACATCATCGGAACAAATTGAGGCAGCAAGTTTTCTATCTTCAGTCGGATTCGCTTCAAAGAACTGGTCTTTATCTCTAGAGGTGGGAATCTTGGAACTGTCAACATTTAATTGAGCATATCTAAACAAATTTGATTCGTTAGCATTGGTCGAAACCCCTTTAATCGTATCAATCATATATGACATTCTCAGAAATCAAATTAACGAGCTCACTTTTTCTATAAATGTGTACATGTGTTTTTTAAAAGTTATACAAATCAGAGTACAGGTTACTTTCTAGAAAAGTAACAAGAAATTTACGCCAGCAAGTCAATACTAGTTCAGAAATAAATTTATTATCATCAATAAATTCCCAAGGGATTACCTTTAATTTACCTCTAAAAGTAATAATATTTTCGAACAATAAATGCAAAGGAATAGAAAAAAAATCTTACTACTTCAGTCGGGACTGGAACCCGGGTCTCCTGCTTTCCGGGCAGTTATGCTAACCATCGCACCACCGAGGCTAGCTAGATAATTAAAAAATATGCAGTTTTAATGAAACTACTAAATTGCTAGTTTTAGAGCATTTACATTTGATTTTTAGATTAACAACTTTTGATTGAATCAAAATACGGTTTAGCAAGTAAGAAAGTTCCCGTTACTTTATCAGAAAAAAAACGTTTTAAATGATTATATAATGACGTTTTCAGTTGTTTTTAAGTGGGATCTACCTTTTAAACGAGAATAGTGGAGTTCCGAACAGAGGAATTGGGATGGATGAAATCAGTACATAATAAGGGGAAGATATATGTTGCTGAGCAAATCAGCCAGTGATAGCTATGCTACAATAAAATAAAATACTCTCATTATACTATGTATACACACCCACGAGTGAGTATATGAACAATATCACCAAACATAGTCCAAACAGCAGATTTTTTCCTTGCTGAGAACAAAATGCCCTCGAATAAATTAGAAATTAAACNCCCAAGGGATTACCTTTAAATTTCCTCTAAAAGTAATAATATTTTCGAACAATAAATGCAAAGGAATAGAAAAAAAATCTTACTACTTCAGTCGGGACTGGAACCCGGGTCTCCTGCTTTCCGGGCAGTTATGCTAACCATCGCACCACCGAGGCTAGCTAGATAATTAAAAAATATGCAGTTTTAATGAAACTACTAAATTGCTAGTTTTAGAGCATTTACATTTGATTTTTAGATTAACAACTTTTGATTGAATCAGAATACAGTATAGCAAGTAAGAAAGTTCCCGTTACTTTATCAGAAAAAAACGTTTTAAATAATTATATATTGACGTTTTCAGTTGTTTTTAAGTGGGATCAACCTTGTAAACGAGAATAGTGGAGTCCGAACAGAGGAATTTGGATGGATGAAATCAGTACATAATAAGGGGAAGATATATGTTGCTGAGCAAATCAGCCAGTGATAGCTATGCTACAGTAAAATAAAATACTCTCATTATACTATGTATACACACCCACGAGTGAGTATATGAACAACATCACCAAGCATAGTCCAAACAGCAGATTTTTTCCTTGCTGAGAACAAAATGCCCTCGAATAAATTAGAAATTATACAGTTTCGCAATTATATCTCGAAATTATTTAACAAACCTAAGTTCTTTGAACTAAATCTTTTTAACTTACATCTCCGAAGTTTAGTCACAGCTATCAGATTTGAAGAGTGACAACACTCAAAACCTTCGTGAACAATCTTTCAATAGCTAAATTAAGAGTCAGAATTTTATTAAATTCAGTATACAGAGTGTAAATATGAAGCTAAACTGAAAAAAAAAGCAGTATTTTTTTTAATCAAATAGTATCTAGTGTATTTAAAGGACTCATTAATAAAGAATATGAGAAAAGTAAACATCTATCCTCTCAATTAATTATTATTTATCTTAAAGCCGCTTAAACGAAAGTTTGAATGAGAAAACAACGAGTCACATACTACTAATTATAGTTTCTTGTTTTAAAAAAAAATTCATAAAAATGATAATTTTCTGAAGTCTACAAAAAAATTTAGAATGATAGTTCAATAGCTGTATAAGTATACAGTAAGCTAAGTAGCTTTATGGTTCAAATCAAGAAATAGAATGAAAAATAAATAAATTCAGATGAAAATTAAGAAATCGTTATCTTGGATATTATTAGTGTAATGGTAATAACATATTGAATATTATAAGTATAAAAGTAATTTAAACGTAAAAGAAACATTTATATCCTATTAAATGTTAAAGAAAAATAGCGCGACCCTCACCTTTTCCTCTTTGTCTAAAGCCATCTTTAACGAACATTTTTTTAGGTTAATCATAGATTCTTATACTTCTAAATTTCATATAAAAGAGGAAAATTTCTTAGACTGTCCTGCTCCTGGGTAAGACACAGCATATTTTTTTAAAAATTGGTTTGTTGACGTGGTACGACATCCCAATCTTCTGAGACAACGCCCGTCGTCAGCTCACGAGTCCAGGAGACCTCCTTAAATTTCTCAGTTTTAAGCCCTCCAGGTCCATTAGGAATTGGTTTAGATCCAACCTCCTGGACTCACGAGGATCAAAAGCTGACCGGAAGCAGTAACTGTACTCTCGAAGACACAGCCACCGTTACCGGCGTGTGTCGCCATTGTTCCAGCAGTCAATGGGAAGCACACGGTTAACGGGACTTTACGGCACCACTCGCATGCACGTCTGCAATACTCCGGAGGGATACCACGCAATCCAACAAATCCCAAGGACATACATAAATCCATCATTTTTACATTGCAATAAGTGAATGAAAAATAGAATTCGCGTCTTCTACGGATGATTACGACGTTTCAAAGTCTTCTGAACACATATTTGATAATTTTATAAATTTTTTTTGTGGTAATTAATCCCACGTAAATTAATAACTTATCAGACTTGCCTCGGTAGCGTAAATGTAAAACACGCCGGCCCGAATAGCAGGAGATCTAGGTTCGAGTCCTGGCTGGGACAGTTAGATTTTTTATTCTGTTCCCTAGCACTAAAAATTTTCCATATTTGATAATTCCACCATGAATTACTTCTGCAGACAGTGGTGTGTGTTAACCAGTACACGCTCTATAGGTCATAAACGTTGTACAATATTTAATGGAATTCATAATATTTACAAAATAAGGAGAAGGTAATTTTGGCAGGAAATAGAAGTAGAATGACACACATCAGAAGAGGGCATAATTTAAAAACAATTTTTTTTTCTCAGCTATCCATTTGATTAGGAAACGTCAAAAAATTACGTTTAAAACACTGCTGAACCTTCGTTTCATGTTTTCATGGCTACCTTATCAGGATCCTATCACTATTTTCCAGTTTTGACGTAGCTTTCATAGCGGGAGGTTCATATCTATAAACTATAATTTAAGCTCTTGAAGAGGCGAAAATGAAGACGTAAAACTAATTGAGCCATGTTATTATTCTTATTTTTGACCATACGCTTTTGACCAAGAAGTTGTACAACGGATGAAAATTTTTTATAAAATGAAAAATTTGGTTTAATTAAGATTCCCTCAATAATTAAATGTGACAGTCTGATTTACTATAAAATGAAAGTCGAGAGAGGTCTATTTTAGAGTTACGCGGAATTTTCCAAGTAAAAAATATTTTGTTTAACTTAGTAGAATACATTTAAACATAACTTTTGTTTTTCCAGAGCATATGGTAAAGTCGATTGGCGGGAATATTTATTTACTGACGTAGTAACCAAATCCCAACTCTTCATATGGATAAAATAATTAATAAATAATTTTAAGGAGCCAACTAGGGTGAGGGCGAATATGCGGATATTGAATTGGAAGTTGAATCAGGTTTATATTAAATTTACTCGAGGTCTGTACCAGAAAACCCCTCATTATATTTTATAAATTTATTCCAGCATTATAACCACATATCACAATTATATAACGTTCTCTATAAAAGTGAAAATACGAACCATGCAAACCTAGAAAAATTGAAAATTGTACAATGCTGTCTGCACACCCTTCTTTCTCCCACAACTCAAAATTAATAATAGTGAACATGTAATAAAACAGAAAAAATTAGGTCATTCCTGACAGTGAATTGTGCAGAAAAGGTAATATTTATAAATCAGATATTTAAATCTCATTCGTCTTTTAATTAAAATAATTGCTAGAGGCGGAAAAAAATAAAAGTAAATTAGTAAATTATGATACGTAATCATACTGTTGCATGATCGTAATGTAAAAATAGTCCAATAAAATTACAAAACATATAGTAGTTATAAGAAATCGTCATTCTTTAAATAAGTCATATTAATCACGTAATATTTGATAAATATACCTTATACTATATGAACCAATCAATTAATCGATAAAAAAAATAATGAATTACCTTTTCGTTAAGGAAAATAAGTACTTTTTCATTTGGAAATTAACTTTTTTAACAGCTGGAAATAAACATGAACATATTTTTAAGGAATATACACGTCTACTTAAGTTTACAAATTTCTTTAAACTGAAATTGGTACAAAAACTTGCAAGTTCATCGTGTTATATATTCTTTAAAAAAACATGTTAAAGAATTATCAATTCTAAGACAGAATTAAATCAGTAGTGCAATTAATTTCTGCAAAGAATGGTGTTAAGACGACATGGCTGAATATATAAAGAAAGCAGGGAAAAAATATGCTTAAATGTAAAAACCAGGATGAGGATTAAATACTAAATGGTGCATGACATTTGCAAAGCAATAATTCATGTCATTAAGAGAAAGTATGAAATGTATGCAAGGGAAAAAAATAAGTGAAAGGGACTCGACAAATAAACCAACAAAAAAAAAAAATAAATGAATAAACTGATTTGCTCTGAGCAAAATATAGCAACTCATGGAATGAACAGAGAGATGTGGGCGATTTGTGAAAGTCCCTTTAAATTATACCACTTTAAAGAGTGTGTAACGTGAAAGTAGAAGAGGAAGAGCAGAGGACAGAGCAAAACCCCTTGTGAGACACCCGAACGCTCTTGGGCCGCTCTCGGACAGTTAGTATCCTTTTTGTGTTGGAATGCTCTGCACGGTCATTCCGGCTAACAACCCCAGCTCTGAAAATGAAAGGCATTTTGTATAGAGCGGTTTTGTATGGGTCACAAGCGGATCCGTTCACCAGTTTAGTAGTTCCACGCTGTGGTTCGTGAGAGAGGAATGGCTCCTCTCTGAATCAGTTGCAAATATAAAAAGATAATAACTTCCTGCATTGACAATGACTTATTGTTTTAATTTATCTTTCTTAATATAAAGAAATTTATTTAGTACTCAGTAAGTTATTTAATTCACTAGAGTAGTCTAGAAAACATTATCGGACAGTAGACAAGGGGAATTTTCTTTTTAAGCCATTTAAAAAAATAAAATAAAAATTTGTTCACGTAGGCTTCCACAGTCATCAGATGTATGTAAAGTTTTTTCCGGGTTGGACCGTGTAAAGTTTTTGATGGTTGCCGAGCTTTCGCACATCCTGTGATGGCTTCTTCAGGGCTGAATAGAGAATGAGAGCTGTCTTCCAAATCCAGGGGTATTTATACCCGGCGCTGTCCGGTCCTTGGGCGAAGCTGTNGTGTGTTAGTATGTATATATATATATATAAAGAGAAGAAAACTTAGCGGGTACTTCGCTTGATGGAGAAGCTACCCAATAGCAGAACTCCTAAATCTCTATTAACAATAATCAGGTTTGTTTTTTTTTCTATATTATTTTTATGAAGTGTTGGCAATGAGAATGTCACGGGGCCATTTCCTATTCAGGCGACATGGTGGATTGTCAGGATGGGTAATACTGGATAGAGTTTGGGCTAAAGGATTGGGATGCATGGAAAGGGCAGAGTGGAATTATTTTTTAAAGCCATAAATATATGTTTTATTAAGTTTCCTGGCTTATATAAAAAGTCATACAGAGGCTGAGTAAATTAATCAGATTTTACGATTTCACGGTTTCATTATCTTGATCACCAAAATAAAATTAAAAATATTAAAAATACTTAAATACTCATTTAATATTAATTAATAATAATAAATGAACAAGCGAATTTATAACAGTTTCAAATGGCAACCGACTGTTAGGGCTCTCCGAAGGAACACTTTGCCACGAAATAATTTTTAAGTATTTCTGAATATCTATAACAGCTATTATCAGAGTACAACAATAGTTGAGATTCGATTTTAAATTTAGAAAGAAAATCTTGTATGAAAAAATTAACAAACATTTCTCAAAAAATACTTTTCTTTATAAACTCTTTTCCGATTTAACCATAACTATTATTGTAATCGTACATACAGACGGTAAACGAACTCCTCTTCGTCTCCTGACAGTAGTTATCATTGTACAAGTTATATTAATTTTTCAAGTTATTATTACCATATTTCCAATCATATGGAAAAGGAATTAAAAATATAGTTGTTTTTTTTTAAACTTAAATAAATATCTGAATATTGAGGGTAAAGAGCGTAAAGAAGACCATTTCACTTTTAATTTCATTTAATGGTACAGGCTCTTGCTGTAAGTAGGTGAGCAACATTTTTAGAAGGCAGGCCAGAGCATAAAATAAAAAGTCAACAACATAAATTTGAAAAGAAAGTTAACTAAAATATGCAAAGTAGATTCTATATTTAGCTTGATCGAAGTACATAACAAGAGTCAGAAATGGCCTGGCCCTTACTCTTTATGACCTATCCTAAGGACAGTTCGTCCATAATTCCTTTTATCTCAATTCAGCGCCAGACGGTGAAAATATGTATCGCTAAATTGTCTACAACTCTTTTAGGTGTTGAAATACCCAAAAATGGAAAATTAAAAACAATAATAAGATTAATAACTGTAAAAATATTCAAAAGGAAATAATAAAAAAAAAATATTTTACAGGAATTACCTAAAGTAAGCTAATTTCTCATGTCTATTAGTTTCATATGAAATATGTAGAGAATTAGGATTACAATAGTATAAATGACCTTTGAAATGTATAACGTAAAGAACTTAAACTGTCTAGAAATAATTGATCAACTCCCTAAATTACATTTCTGAATATGTCTGAATATAAGATGCTATATCATTGCTGAAGAATATTAATGTTTTTTAAAATGACATTTTACACCTATTACGTTCTAATTATTAGTAAGACTAATTTATAAACTAAAAGTAACAAATATATCATTGAATTTCAATTTAGTTTTTCAGTAGCCTTCCACGGGGAAATCCTTCAAAATTAACAATTTCTGTTTAAGTTTATACAAATTTATAAATTACTGAATGATACAAAACTACTCCGTTAAAAAAAATATAACTAGCCACAAATTATGATAGACGATTATTTTTCAAACTAATAAAATTAAAAAAAAAAACTATATGGAATATCTTCGAATTAATTGTTTACCTATGGTGAAGTAAAAATGTTTTCCACTGGTATGAGATGCCGATACCATTTAACTCTTGGCACTTTACATTTTTTTTTTTGGTATTTTTAATGTATACTTAAGAATTGAATATATACCTAAACCTATCAATAGCTAAGTACAAATTATATTTTCTTGTTTATGATTTCTTCTAAAGCATTTATACCATATTTTTGATTCTTTTTTTTTAAAACTTTTCTCTATGACTATGCACTGTAAAGCAATTCTAAGGATAAAAACAAACATGAATGATGCACAATTGCGAGAAAGGAAATGGATAATTACAATACATACCATTCTCTGAAGTTCCCATCGCCCAGCTATTTCTTATTGCCCAACAACTTGACAGTTATTCTTCTCATAAAAAGTAAATATTCATTTCTTGTAGTATTTCTTTTTCTAATATGACCCGTCAAAAGGACGATTTGTAAAGTGGTTATGAAAAAAGTGGAAATAACATAGAATCCTAGGAAATGAGAGAAAATTAATATTGCAAAGAAACTATTCATTTGTTCAAGGTAAAAAACCAGTATTGAAAAAATAAACGAAGAAATAATATTTTTGGAGGGCACAATTCTTTTGATAATTATCTTAGATATTTGACATCAACGGAGTCTTTGAATTATCTCAAGGCCGGAGTTCGACTTCAATCTAAGTGAAGATAGAACATCCACCTTGACCGACATGAATGTTGGTCCTCAACCCATCAACAAATCTTCGGGGCGAAATGACTTGCAGCTAGGAGACCTTGATCCAGATTAGACTCTTAGCAGCGGTAAATTAGCAAAAGCATGAATAACAGGGACTAATTATGCTGACGTAACTTAAAATACGATGGGGAATTAATTAATTAAGCAACAACAATTTATGATCGGCGGTTATCTGTGTCAGGGGGATGCTCCTGTTCAATCCAACTGAAGAATAACAAGTTTTTCACCTTTTTCTTTATTTTTTTATTTCACCTTGATATTACGGATAGCAAGTCACATGCAAGCATTGGTGACACACACACTCATATATATATATACCACTTTAAAGAGTG
>KZ807961.1:271469-293845 GCA_000696205.2 Oncopeltus fasciatus
TACAAAATACAAAAAAGAAAACAACAATGTAATTTGACCAAAAAAATACACGCACATACACACTCACTAATAGTAAATATGTATTCAGAACCCTTCACAACCTATCGTAAACCACAACGATTTATGACCAACCGCTCTACTCCCCTTCACTTTCCTGTACTGTGAAATTAGAAAAGTGGAATTTCACGGAGAGCTTCATAAAAACTACTACGTCGTAAAGCTGGCATTTTAAAAATATTTGAATTTTCTACGATTTTTTATTCCTATGTCGTTTATTTAAAGAATTGTTAAAGAGAGATTTAGATTTCTTCTTTTTTTTTAAATAATTACTTTTCTATAATATTTTTTGTACATAAAACCTTAACTGAAGAATTTTATACCCATCTAACATAACTAAAACCTAAATATATTTATAATTTACAATAAAGCGACATATTTATGAACAAATAAAGAAAACGTGTTACATAAAATTATAATTAAATAGTATTGATACTATGCTTGCGTGTATACTCTCCACCCGGCATACAGACACATACACCTCCCCTCCCCCACACGCACATGTAAAGACAAATTTTTATTAATTATTTTTAAAATATAAGGAGTTTATCGACCCTCTTATTTCTATTTTTCGTAATTTTCCTTAATTGGCTTATGCCGAAAAAGAACAATTGTTGTATAATAAATGGTAGAAAATAACACCCCGCACATATTATTTAAAAAGCACAATGGAATAAGAGACATAAAAAATTCGGTTTTTCTCCGAACTTCTCTCCCAGTCCATTTTTTATTTTTTTTTTGAAGGAATAATATTTTTTAATGCAATCATTTGCAACAAATCTCAAATAAATGACTTGCTATTTTACAAACACGAATAAATATTTATAATAATCTTTATTATTGGTTATACAATAATACACACACACTTCTTTTAAAGACGAGAGAGAAGTTATCATGCCTACTTTATATATTTAAGTATTACAAAGGAGTTAATATGCAATTTAAAGGGATAAAAGTCGTGTAATAGTACCACAATTAATAGGTTGAATTCTATAGAGGGTATCTGCTAGATGCAAAACAAAATCAAAAAGTTCTGCATATTCTAAGCGGCGCATAATATTATTGTTAATAGAAGAGTTCCGACTAGTGCATAAATGATGATAAATAAAATGAACACAAGTCTTGAGATAAGCGGTTACTCTATTAACAGCCCATAGAAGCTGGGGCATTGATCCATTTCGAGAATTGACTAACAAAAAGAGTGACGAAGGTCCCCCCCTCTCCCTTATAGGTATGATAGCTTGAGGTGGGGAGGACAATGGCAGTGATTTAATCAGAGGGGAGAGATGTGAATAGCGAACGGCCAAAGAGGCACCTTTCGTGAGAAGGAACGGTACTTGCTGGGTCGCAGCTTTGTCCGAGAGCAAACTTCTCAGTATACCTCCTTAGATAGCTGCTGACACAGGTATCCACACTGACACTTCAACTTGTGCCGACTGGATCTCAGGAAATTGCAAGTATCCATTGCCAGTCTCCATGAGATTTCTTCAATATCCCCCATTTCTGCAGTAAACATCAGTCATATTCCTTAGGGATGTCCAAAGTCCCAAAGGAGCAGTAAATAGTTATATTACTGTGCTGTGGGATGTCCCGAGTCCTAAACAAGTAGCAAACTACTTCGAATGGGAAGTTTCAATATACTGTGGAGAGTCTTATATATTACTATCTTTACAAGTCCAAAATCCATACATGATACTTCAGAAACAGAGAGTGATGTCATTGCTCACCTTCTCTCTGCTTGCCATTGTAATTTTGTCATTTCTTAAATTTATGTTCATTCCAATCAAATCACAAAATGTTATTGTGTAAACAGAATGTAATAAATGAATCAAAGTCGAAAAAAAAAGAGAAACTAAGCGAATTTCGGCCGGTAGATTACAAAAATAATTTGGGATCATGTCATATACGCATTTAGTTGTGTTAGGACCCATGATATTGAATTAAATTATGCATTTTTTTTTACTGACAATCATATAAGGAATTTATACTCATTAATATTTTTCATTTTACAGTATAAACATTCATTCACTTCCTATTGTAATCAAAGAATAAATGTGCACAGCATTATAACAATATTTAAAACAGTTGAAAACTAAAATATAAAAGAATATGTTTAGGTTGGGTTTTTCGATTACTTCAATAAAGCAGACATAATACATATTATCTATAGAGATACCCCCCTTATACCAACTCTTATAATGATGCGTTTTCAGCTATAAGAAATTCGTATTTTTTTTTTCTTTTTAGGTGAAGCAATCATTTATCAATCAAACCTTAAGTAACAATTGCCAACAAAATTAGTATAATATAAGCATTGTGAGAGTAAGATCTTTAAGAAATACCACTTAGGATAATGGAGGGAGGGGCTATTACTATATCAATATTCTGAATATTCATGGCTGTGGATAAGCCTATATGTATAAATTCGCGAGATATGAACCTGCGAGACACAAACGGATCTCCTGAGCTACGCAGGCGCCCCCATTCATACTTTTCTGAGGTAGGACAGTTCTGAATGAATACCCAGTTGAAGAGCTTAGTGTAGAGATGGGAGGTCAACGTCCAGGTCAGAAGAGAGGCTGACACCTGAAGGTCAGGAAGAAAGAGGAATTCAAAGTGGATGGCCTACTGATAACAGGACCGCTTTGGACTCTTCAGGAATAACAAGGAGGCGTACTCTACTAGCAAAGGAGCTCTTCCGCCAGCCTCGTCGTCCTGCCAGATACTAAAGAGTTGTCCTTCGATTAAGTTGAGGAGTAGCTCGTTCGCAGAGCAGGATGGGAAGGTGTAATAATATATTAATAATCGAGGTTCGGTCAAGAAGAATGTAGAAGAAAGGGGAAGAAGAAAAAATAAATAACAAGATATTTTATTCGGCCATCTTCAGAGTTAATGACCGTGGCGAGGTGTTGCTCGGAGGCCGATCAAACAAAAAAAAAAAAAAACATGATTTGTGTCAATCCAGCCTAATTGTTTGCCATATTTTAAATCCTTTCTGACTATACATCGATTATTGATTTGCTCATTCAGAGAAACATCAGAATACAAGTATTAGATGATTTTAGTTGGGATTTGGTCAAGGTAGATCCAAAAAAATTCAAATTTAAATAAAAGAGTATTTTTTCTTAAAGATTATCTGCCAACGTTTCTATCTTGACCGAGCCCCAACTAAAATCATCTAATAATAATATCTACGGTCAAAAAACTCCATTTGAACATTAGAATACAAGTTCAAATGAAGAATTTTTTTTTTTACCGTGGATAATATTATTAGATGTTTTTTTATTGTTGGGGTTTGGTCATGGTAGATCAAAATGGTCCTAGGCAGATAACTTTAAAAAATACACATTTTTAAAATTTATATTTTTTGGATCTACCTTAGCCAAACCCGAATAAAAAAACATCAAATAATTAAAACACAAGCTATTTACAGGCTGAAATAAATTAGTAAATATAACTTACTAAAGAAACATAAAATATATCAATAAAACGTCGAAGGCTATTATATTTTGCTGTCCTCAAATCCAGGAGAGAAGAGGCAAATATTTGAATGTATTTGAAAGATTGCAAATGTTTGTTTCTAACTCTTGAAAAAGACAATTAACACTACAAACAAAATGCAATATGACCTAATTTTGATGATACTTTAAAGATATGCCAAAAGTAGACACGAAAAGTGCACAACACTCTATAAACGTAATCAGATGATATAAGAGAGGGACCGTACAATGAATGTATGATTTAAAGAAAGGGCATACATGAAAAAATGTGATTATCACAATATTCTCCCTTTAAATTAAATGGGATTTCTCTAATCATACTTACCTCGATTTTAGTAACCGAATTCAAACTAATAAGAATAAAAGAACAAAGAAGTTTATGAGAAGAAGAGCTAATACAAAAGAAAATTGTTATGGGCCACATGAAGTTAGCATCATATCAAGAACAAACTCGAATCAGAAGCCCGAAACAAAAATCAAAATGTCAGTTAAGAGAAGTTGGGAAAAAAACCTCATAAAGTTTTAAGTTTAAGTAAAAAATTAAAAAAGTAGTTTAAAATAGATTAATTAAAATTGGGTTATCAAAGAATTTTCGAAATAGCATAATTTAGTGGAGAAAGGTGTAGATAACGAAGAAGTATTTAAAAGCTGTTGAATTGAGGATAAATAAAAATAAACTTCTTCTTGCAGAAAATACTTTAAAGAAATATTTTTGCGATATTCAACGCTAATACAAAAAAAAAAAAAAAAAATTAGGTTGCAAAATTTTTACAACGAAATTAGTGTAGAGAATATGAACATACGTCTTTATCAATTACTAAGGAGTAAAGACTATGTGTTGCTTGAGGGAATATGGAATATTCCATTAAAAAGAATATTAAAGTTAGTTGCCTGGATTTCGCTCTGGTTATGGTTTGTCCATTGATAGCACTGAGTTGTTTTTGTTTGGTTAATTTCATTTCAATATGTAAATATATGTTAATTATATATTATGAATTATTGTTTGATTTTTTAGAGTTTTTTGGAACTCAACTCTTTTTAGTTAATGTTTTTTTTTAAACTTAAAATTTGAAATGTAACCATAGTGCAATTTGTATTTATTTATTATGAATTCTAACTGGAAAAATTTCGCTATAATGGGACCGTCGCAATACAAATTATTATTAGTATTTATTTATCTGAATCTAAAATCATAATGCATTTAAAAATTATTTTCAGCTTTAAAATAAGTTCATTTAATCTATCACAGAAGGTAAAATGAAAATCCCTCTCTCTCTAACGTACTACAGGAGTCGGAAGGGCCAAAAGACAGGCCGGAGATTAATCCTGTAGAGGACCAGCTACGAATGAGAATATAAGATAAAATACGAATAACCTATCTGAGGTAAATGGGGTTAGAGGATTCTGCTGGAGGAAGGATCTTCGGGAACTCTGCGATGAGATGGAGGTGAACGTCCTGGAGCTAGCAGGGAGCTGTCACTTCCAGAAGGTCAGAACGCTAAGTGGGATGGCGGCCGTAACCAGAAGCCTCGGCATCTTCCAGAAGAACAACCCCTATTTAGAGGGAAGAAGATCCTTACTCTCGGGGTGGGATTTGTCCTGGGAAGATATTGGTCTGGGGGAAACAAAGGGCGAAGTACTATTTTTCTATTTCCCATATGACAATTCACATTGCTGTTGTGTTCGTGTTCTCATTTCTCAATGAAGATAAAGACGTGGCATCGAATTGAGAACAACTTAGGGATGACCTCGAATATCTTCAATATATGTTCTCATGACATGTTCTGCTTTCTCGTCCCAAAATGATTTCTCTATGAACTAATTACTTCAACGAGATTTCCTTTCATCGTAATTTTCTTTTGATACTTTTAATTAAAACTGATCCTTCATTTTCAAAACTTCTCACATTAATTTTTTCTCAGTATAAAATTATATGTTTCATTTGAGAAATTTCGTCCGGAGGCAAACTTTTTGAGATTTAAATATATTTTATTGTTTTTAAACGATCCTGTCAATGACTTATTATTTCAGAAAAAAATATTACATGATCTCATTCATGTTTCATAGTTAAATGTTACTAAATGAAAAGAAACAAAAAAAAAAAATCTGTATATTGTAAACAGAGGAGTTAGGAGTTCTGTCATTGGGCAGCTTCTCCATATATTTTTAATTAATTTATATTGTAAATATGAACCAGCACAGCACAAGATCCCTAAAAAAAAAGTTTCATTGAAAACTTTAAAAAAATGTTACTAAGCCTAACAATACACGAATTTATGTATTATGAGGTAATGAACTGATTATTTATTAATTAAAGAAGTTATGCTTCACTTGACAAGCTTTGGAGTGAAATTCTAATTTAAAAAAAATAATCAACTGGGACAGTCAACAACAACAGAGCATGTGAGTTTTATTTAAATGTAAAAATAATTTTTTTCTTTATCAATAAATATTTTAAAACAAAATTAGCAGAGTTTTTAAAATAAAACAAGTTTTGACTTTATTACGTTCTATATGAGAATATTTCAGAAGATTGACCTTTGCACAACAACTCCACCCTGGTATCAGATTGAGTGTAGAATAGATTATGTGTGAACTTTTGACCTAAAAGCCTTAGGAAATGGCAACAATGGTGACATTTTTCTGAACGAAGCACATGTTCCTATGACAGACATACTTGAATAACAAAACAACGGTAGAGATAGTAAGTTGACCGTCGAACTTTACGAGGAAGAATTGATCGACGATCGGCCTAAATTTCAGACCTTCATCTGATCAAAAAGTCTCCTGCCCTCGGCTAATTCATATTATTTAGTGATGTTAGAGCTGGAGTCACTCTCCCTCCATAAACCAATAAAATTTAGGCCGAAACATTCCTAACAATAAAAACTTTTTGTAAGCAAACTAGTTTCTATTTTTTCAAATCCCCGGAACGAATCCCCGATCAATCTTCCATCATGAAAACAATTGTACGAACAGAGAATATAATAAAATACAAATAAAACAGACAATACAAAGCGACCAATTAACTACATGGATAACCCTCTCATGTTCACCTCGAGTAACCGTAACTTAGCAGATTTCACTTGATTTTATCCAATCGATTATAATTCAAATTACGAGAAAACGATATATTTAATCTTGGGAAGCCTGGTCCTAGGCCAGATAAGAGGGACCCTCAAAGCTCTGTGTACATTCCTTAATGAATTCCATCGTTTTAACAAGTTATAAATGTGAAGGAATTTCTCTTAACATTATTCAGATAAAGTATAGAATAAATGCATATTTAATTAACAAATACAAGTGTAGTAGAAGTTAATTTTTTATTTTGGTTGATAAAAAAGGCTTGTTTATACACACGTACTGTGATTATACATATATGTATTTCATTCTCCCATTCAAGATCAAAGGAAATTTAGGTAATTTAAACTATCCTTTATCCTGGAGAAAAGCCCGCGTGATAGCTCAAAGACAGCAAACATTTTTTTTTAAAAAAAAGATACCAATCGAAAGGAATAATTTTCAATCATTAATTGCATATAAAATTCTGTCACGCAGAAGCTGCGTAAAATAAGCAGATTCTTATGTTTCATTAAGATGTCCATGAATGAGAGTATATGATGAATTATATCTTAAAAGCTGGAGTGATCAACGCGCATAAAAAGCAAGACAGTTTATCGTATGTAAACATTATGTAAAGTGGCCGGAGAGGAAGAGAGGAGGGATAATACAACCATCATAGTTATAAATATTTTTCTTTAAAGATTTTCGTTTTAAAAAAATGTTGGAAGACATAAATTTTAGGAAAATATATTTTACACCTACTGTGTCCAACAAACTTTTATATAACTCAAATATAAATTATGTCTTCCTTAAAACCACTACTCTAGGCCAATTACAGACATTAACCAACTCATTCTGAGAGTAGTGGAAAGAAGCTCTAAAAACTTATTGCTTTTTTTTTGCGTGTTAGCCTTCCATTCAACCACTTAGGGTCATGGAGGAAGGGGCTATCTACAGGTTGCCACCCTATTTTAAACACCCATGGCTCAGGACAAGCTTCTATATTATAAATAAAAGATNCGCTTCCTCATTTGTGTTGCTTGAAATTAATTTCTGCTTTCAAATGGCGTGTACAATTTGTAAAAATTAAACGAGATTATATAGTGTCAAAATCGTACTTGAAAGATAAATAAATTGAAAATAATAAAAGAAAAACAAATCAGGACAACAAAGCTATAGATTAATAGTTGAAAAGCTCAATCCTAGGAGGCATATAAAATGTGAAGAAAGGCGAAAAATTACTTTTAATTTATTTTATTTTTATTTAGTTTAATTACTTTTAATGTGCATGACTGGCCTTGGACATTGTATATGATTTTAAAAAATTAGAAAGTAATTTTTTTTCCTATACTTTTCGGTCGACTGCTACTTCTTTTTAATACTTCACTAATAAAAAAAACATTATTAGAAGAATTTCAATTTACCAACCAAATATAATTTTTATAATAAATAAAGTAAGTTTTAAATGACAAAATATTTAATACTGTTTAGTTAACGAGGTGGACTAAACAAAAATCAGAAAATTACATTCTTTTTCCCGTTACGAAATTTAGCAGTGAGCTCATTAGCATACAATAGTAGGCACCTCTTTGGCGTAGGCCTACAGTGAGCAATTGGATCATCTGGTCTCAACGTTTTCAAATACACATCAATTTAAACACTTTTAGACCCAGTAAGTGGTATAGGGTGCTTTCATCACAGGTCTCCTTAAAGCATTAATTCAATATGGAGCTGTAAAAAAGCTTGAAGGAACGCAAATAACCACAGTAGTCGTTTCATTCAAATGGTGCTAGAAATTTAGTGCAGTTCATACATTCTTGCTTGTTAACCTGCAACCTTGGAAGGTATGAATGTTGACGTTTTATTGCAATTTAGTGCAGTTCATACATTCTTGTTTTGTTGACCTGCTACCTTGGAAGGTATAAATGTTGACGTTATATTAGCTGGAATTTAGTGCAGTTCTTACATTCTTGCTTGTTAACCTGCAACCTTGGAAGGTATGAATGTTGACGTTATATTAGCTGCAATTTAGTGCAGTTCATCATATATTCTTGTGTTGTTAACCTGCCACCTTGGAAGGTATGAAGGTATGAATGTTGACATTATATTAGCTGGAATTTAGTGCAGTTCATACATTCTTGTGTTGTTGCCATCCACCTTGGAAGGTATGAATGTTGACGTTTTATTAGCTGCAATTTAGTGCAGTTCATCATACATTCTTGCGTTGTTAACCTGCTACATTGGAAGGTATGACTGTTGAAGGTTTATTAGCTGCAATTTATGGTTTAACGAGAAAAAATGAACAGGCAGACAGCTTTTAAAAACAAAACAAAGAACGTGATAGTTGTTCTGTAGTTTACAGACAATAGAGAGAAATGTTTTTAGTGTGAAGCTATAAATTTGAAATAAATAAAAATGTTGAGCTACGTCATTTGCAATTTTACGTTTAACACAAGGTAATATAGCTCAGAGCAAGCAAATGACAAAATAATGAAAAAAAAAAAGTAAGAAATTAATTAAAATAGTAATGCAACAATCACTTGCTAATAATTATGCATTATTTAAACCTAATTTTATTTAAGTTTAAATAACGGATACCTATCAAGAGTGACGAAAATGGTTTATCCGATAGTTGGGAATATATGAGCAGATTTCCTAAAGGAAAATCAACCAATTCAGTCAGGTCACGTGATGCGACTTGAGACGTGACAGATCTTCACATCCGTTGGCGAAAGTCGTGGATACATATGAGTAAGGGCGCTACCGAATATCCCGATATATCAAAGCAAATTCATTATTCTTTTGCAAAATCAAAAATCACTTTGAATTAACAGCGAAATAAACACTATCGAGAGAATAAAATAACTGAATACTTACTACCTGTGAAAGTGTAGTGCGACGTTTAGTAATGAATACTAAGTATTCATAACTCAAGCTGTCCACCTTGGCCAGGTTTATAGGGAAAAAACAAAATTAACTGTATCCAAGTTTCAAAATAATTTGTAAAACATAACTGGGGTAAATTTAAATTTTCTAGCATCTAAGTTACATGTTATTTATCAGAAAGACACATAATAATGAACATGAGCCTTAACATGACATTAATTTGTAGGAGCCACACTTTTACCCTGGAGTCAGTTTTAAAGTTTTAAAATAGTCTTCAGATTTAAAATTAAATCATTTGTAACTAAATCATTACTTATTTCTGTACAGCGTGACGGACTTTAGAATGTACACAGGTACAATTGGTTGTGTTTTGTACATCCTTGTGCAGTGCTTCTTTATGACCAAAATTCACAGTTTGGTCTTCATAAAGCGATTTTTAAAAAGAAGCTTATTTTATTTCCCTCAGCTGAAGAAAAGGAACATGTTAATCAAATAGACAACCTTCGGTCTTGTAGGATAGGCAATTGTAAATTATTTAAGCCCTAAGTATTTTACGTTCTGTCATTTCCTCCTTGGCGTTTAGCTTCCTCTTTGGTGAGTAACATAAGGCTTTTTTCTATCTCTCATGCCCTGGGACCGTACTATTCAAATACGGCCATAATTTGTCCGTGCGAGGCTCAGGAATCTTGTGTCAGCTATAGACTTGCGTCTAACGACTTTTCGTATAACTCTTACACCCCTGACGAGAAGAGAAAGAATTCAATCCGGTACAGTTGATTCCCAGGATCGGACCCAGGGCTTTCACGTTCAGCTCCCAAGAATGGCTTCGTGCCGGCTGCAAACAGCATATATCTTACCAGAGGCCTCGTCGCTCTGGGACAGGAGGAGATGTCAGGATGAGGTCGATGACTGCTTTCCCCTCCGATGAGAGAACCAGCCTCGTCAGTCGCCAGCTATAAATAAGCTAAGTCCGCTAACGGGATACCAGAGGCAAAGCCCCAGCCGCCTACAGCCCAGGCAGGGCTAGCTGACGTCATAAGTACAGAATGAAATCCAGGGAGAATCGGAGACTAAGGACTCCTGTTATAGATTCACTTTGGAAATAAGGGTGAATGACAAATCCTGAAAGAAGGAGAACCGCTGAGCTCTCCAACTTAAATATTATCAGTTATATTTACCATTTGTAAAGTTTCCATAAAACGTTAACGCTAGAAATATACATCTCACAGCTACTATAGTATAAAAATTATTTACTTAAACTGAAAAAAAAAAATATATTTTTTAATTTGACGTCGGCAAAAAAGTACACATTTTTTATACTGTATATTTTGTATTTTTTAAAATCAACCTTGACATCCATAAACCTTGACCCCAACCTTAACGATTTTTTTTTTTGCTTAAGTGCGAAAAATATACCTGTCCATGTGTTTAACAACATATGTGTGTGTGAGTGTGTGTATGTATGTATATATATATATGTTTGAAAAAAATTGATGGAGCTATTTGTTTTTCACATAATTGTAAAAAAAAAAAAAAAATCACACGTGAACGACAATTATGAGAGAAAGTTGTCGCACCTTAAACATCACATGTCACATTTGATATGGCTTTCACAAAAATAAGTAACCCGACGTTAATGGTGAGAAATTTTTAGAAAATGGACTTCTTTTTGAAAGAGAAAAAGTGGAAATTTATAGCATTGTTTAGTAGCACATAACATCGGTAAATACAATATGTAAAGTATGAACGGTAAAGCAAAGCAGATAATAAATGTAAACTTATTAAGTTCGTTATACTGTACTTGCTGTAACAAAGCAGATTTCAAGCTTATGTAATAAATCTGAATAGCGATATCAAGAATAGTAGCAAAAGTAAGGAGGCAATAATGCTCTTTTAGTGGCTGACCTATTAAGAAAGGGAGCTAACCATCACTCCTAGTTAAATTTATTAAAACATTTCTATAACAGGGTTTAAAAAAAAAAAAGTGATATTAAACATTAAATTAGAAATTCAAATTTCACACTTCATATGGTCTAGAAATTATTATGTCAAAAAATTAAGAAAACTTGGAATATTTTGAATACAAGTAAATCCAATTTAGACCAATTAATTTATATATTTTTCTTGTTAATTATTCCATTTCCCAAACTCCGTCAACTCGTTTAAGGTACTCATTAACGTAATAGTTGCCAGTACTCTCAAAGCATTCAGACTGTTTGGTATTTCCTAACAGCTTTTGGGAATTCCAATTTTTTTTTATATGTATAATTTAGCCTCCTTTTCAATCACATAGGGACATAAAGGTAGGGGCTATCTAAAGGCCCCCCCCATTCTAAACACCAATGGCACAGGACAAGCTTTTGTCTATAGATAAAAGATTGCCTTGGACGGGATTATTCCAAAACCTTTATATAATTAATTATTTCATTACTAAAACAACAAAAGATTTAAGATAGTATTCCTGCAACCCGCACGACTTAGTCCTAGTTACCTTAGATCAATAAAACTAGTCCAGAAATACATTTAAAGCATTTCAGTCCAGTAGTTTTACGGAAACAAAATACATATTTATCTACCTTGCAACCTCTTAAGGTCATGGAAAGTGGGGCTTTAAGCAATTTAGTACCTTATTTTAAACACTCATGGGTCTTGGAAGGCCTACATAACTGAATAAAAAATTAAAATATTTGTCTCTTTCATTCCTAACTAAGGACATTTGAAGTAGAATGAATATATAAATAATAATTATTTTCATAACTATCTGAAATAGTTGGATTAAAAAATATAGAATGACGTAACAGTATGAATGCCACTTGAATTCAATGATTAGCAGTGGGCTCCTCTTTCCCACAAGCAATCTTCAAGATAATTATCAGAGAAAGGCAAAACCACCGTCTCCAAGCCGAGACAGGAAGACATGGACGTTAGTCGCCAGACACACACAAGATGCGGGCGGGAGAAAGGATGAATTAATCAGAGAGCCGGGTAGCTCTAAATGAAGTTGCCCAACGAGAAGGAATCACAGCCCACAGGAAATCCCAGTGCATCTAACAGAGACCGCTAGTGGCAGCACCAACAGTCTGTGTCGTTTTGGGGCTAAAATAGGGATAGATATTTCCGCGAAGGATAATCTTCAGGATGATTATGACCCGCCAGCTCTACATATTGTCCGTCACGCAGGAGCTCCATAATCTAAGTAGATTTTCCACCTCTCATTAAACACGCATATAAATTTTAAAAAATTTCATTTAAAAGCCGGAAAAAACAATGAGTGTACAAGGTATAAAAACAAAGTTTTCATAAGTAATGACAGGGAAGGAAGAGTAGGAGAAGAGCTAACCCATCGTAATCCCTTAATAAGGGTTTTCGTAAAAATTGCATTGAATATAAATGTTATAAAATTACATTTTAAACTATTTTTAAATGAATTTTTAAAAATATTTTTTTAGTTTATTAAGTAGAATTAGATTTATATGAAGACAAGTGCGTAAGGCACAACGATTAATATAAACTCTATTCAATAACATAAAATAAATTTATTGACAGTAAGGCGGGTAATAAATCGTCAAGCGAGAGCTAGTTGAAGTCAGAAGATTTAGCGAGTCATTCGAATTACACGCGGATAAAATGGAGTATTTGACAAGCCGAAAGTGACAGTGGATATTTAAGATTGGCTCCCCACAGTTGGCCCGCGAGAAGAAAATGGAAGCCACCTCACCACCTCTAGTTAAGTTCTTAAGTACTATCCATAATATGCATCTTAAAAGAAAAACAAACAGAACACCCAAGAAATTATTATGATTTCATTCAATTCTATTACGATCTAAATAATGTTTTAAAAGCATTAATAATAGAAAAAAAAAATGAAAGATTTTTTAATTTATCCCGTTCTCAAATTTCTCTTCTCATCCGTTTTTAGCAATGTTCCAAGTTTCTTTGAAGATGCACATACATAACAGTTAATGACGAATTATATCTCATGAGATGGAGCGAGTAATGGGCTTCAACGAAGAGAACTGGCCAATGGGAAAGAAGAGTGGGGGAAGTGGGAAGCTATTTTAGTAATATGTATTTATTAAAAAGCATTTTTGTAAAAACATTAAAGAAAATAAATTTCATAAAATTATATTCTGCGTTTCTTATGTTCTGTACAATTTTTTAGAAATAAAAACGCAGATATGATTTTAAATCGTATTGATCCTCCCTAAACCCNTGGGGGGGGGGGGGGGCGTTCCGACCCTTATAAATATACAATTTAAAATTTGTGAAAAGCCAACCACATTTTTCCCGCAACTCAATGACGATGGCTGATTTACCACAAGAAAATCAAGCTATCTATACAAGAAATGCAAGGGAATAGAATATAAAAATCTTACTACCTCAGCCGGGACTCGAACCCGGGTTGGTAGGAAAGCAAGTCTCCTCCAATGTATTCAATTTTTATTCTATTTCTTTTATAAAATTAAAGTAGGATTAAATACCACAACTAAAATCAGTATTCAAGCTACTTATCAGTGTACCAGGCCCTGTTTTATTTAAGTTCTCTAAATCTTAAGATTCTACCTAAGAGAAGCTTAAATATAGACAGCTTGAACTGGTTTTTACTTAAATTTGTCATGATGCACTCTCCTGTTTAAAATTATTTCAAAATAAAGAAACCAGATACGATATGTTAGCTTCTTTTTTTTCTAATGGATAGATTAGCTGATTAGTGATTGAAATCGGTATAAAGGAGGAGAGAAAGGGATTTATTGGAAGACCAAATTAAAATTCGTCATTATATTTATTATTGTTTAAATTATAAAAGTAACCATTATAACTTCAAAAGGTGAGTTGTTTTTTTTTTAGCCATAGAGATTATTAGTAGATTTTTTTATAAGGGTTTGGTCAAGGTAGATCCCAAAAATACAATAAAAAAATTATTATCTACTATGATAATTATTATCTACTAAAAAAATAATTATCTACTAACGTTTCTGCTTACATTATAAGGCATCTTCAGGCTAGCTACTTGGACCTCATGTTCATGAATAATGGGCTCCAGGTGACATGACGTCCCCTCTGGCCTTCATGATAAACATTTAGAGAGCTTATAATGTAAGCCGAAACGACGTCAGATATTAAAAAAAGTACAAATTTGTTAATTTGATTTTTTTTTCAACCTTGACCGAACCCCAACAAAAAAATCTATTAATAACCAATATAATACTAAAGTTGTAAAATGTAATAAACATTTATATCTTACAACATTATAAAAATATTATACCCAACACATATTTTAGAAAGTAAGTAAGCCAAATTTTTTCAAACAAAATCATTTTATTTAACCATAAATAGATTGGTTCCAAAATCTTATTGTTTATTATTTTTTGAGTAGATTTTGTTCCATTAATTAATATCACCGAATATCCTTCATAAGCATGACTAATATTGTGATAATATAAATAGACAAGTAGTGATGCAATCTATGGGATTTTTGTTGTATGGAATTTTTTATATCCTGAAGGACGATTTTTGTCTAAATGAGTTTTAAGAAGATAGCTAGCCAGGAAGACCCAGGCAGCTGTTCATTTTTAAAAAAAAATTAATCGATTACACGATTAGAATTTGGATATGGTGAGTGCAATCAACCAGTACCGTTTTGGTTCATTAGAAGAAGCCATGGACTCTGCAAAAACGCCACCTTCCTGGACGTATTGAAGAAGGACTCCTACAAAGACGTCACTTCCACCACCACTCCGATTCATGACGTCACTATCTATGTGCATGTAGAAATGGGAGACCCCTAACCCCGAACCTCCCTGACCTCGCTGGACTGAAGTGAAAGCCAAACAACACTCGAATGCACCCTTGCGGGACTCCGCCTCGCCCCTATTACGTCAAGCGCTCCTGTTCCTTTTACAGGGCACTTACCGCTCACTTGAAATAACAATTCCCTCTGTGTGTCCAATCCCCTCCTCCCCCCAGAGCCCTCTTACGGAATATTTACCCTCGGACTGGAAGTCGTACAACAATCCTTTTCTTAATGCTTCCTCGACGATCGTAAAATCATGCCGTTTTGTAACGCTAAGTGCAAGGATAATTTAAATATGGAAGCGAGCTAGCTCAGGAAGTATCTTTTTTCCTTTAAGATATAACACTTGAAAGGTTCTAGGTAAGTGTTTTTTTAATTGTAAGTTTGTAATATAACTTAGTTTGTTGATTTCTATAATAGTTGTGTCCGTTGGTACGAGAAACGTATTAATTGCACGAGATAAAAGCTAACAGTACCATAGGTAATGGAAAGTTACTGAAAAAAGTCCGTCACGCAAGAGGTACGTCATTCCTATTTTTCATGAAAGACGGAGATAATGCCAGATATATAACAAAAAAAAAGAGTGGGGAAGCAGTCACCCATCTAAGATAAACATTAGAAAATTAGTCATGGAAATGTGAACTTAGGGACAGGACGTCCTCTCTCATCTTCATGATAGCCCTGAAGATGGCTTACAATGTAAGCCGAAACGTTGGCAGATAATCCTTCATTAAAAAAATACATTTTTTTAATTTGTTTTTTTGGATCTACCTCGACCGAACCCCAACTAAAATCATCTTATGGTAGATTAGAAAATTACATTTTCCCTCTTTATAATCTGTAAGTTTTACCTTAAATAATATAAGAATAAAGATAGTTCGATTATAAATTTTGATTTTCCTCTAAAACCCCCTCTTTTTTCGTGTGACTTCGTTCCGAAAAGAAATAATTCAATGAAAAGCCTAAATATCGAATTTAGTTACTATTATTAAAAAATAAGAGGGCATACACAACACTTGAAATTACTTTCTTTAATATATTAACATTCGATTAATGAAATATTGTACAATATAAATGTTAAAGCATACAATTTTACACCTGTTTTGTATATACATATATTTTGTAAGGCTAACAATAAAGAAAATTTAAGACTTTAAATTTTGGTCTTCCTCTATAGCCCCTTCTACACCTTAGACCCCGTGAAACGGAGGGACAACCAAATATTTATCTATAAATTTATCGGAGTCTTAATGATAACTAATTTGGATAGGAGAAAACACAGAAAAATGCACTTTTATGTTATGAGGAACTCAAGGCCCTGAGCTGCAAAGTAGAAAAGTAATAAATAACTTAATATAAAATTTTGTAAGTTCCTCACACAGGATCTACTTCAACTGAGCAGATTTCCCGATTAAGTAATTAGACTGAATATCTTTATGAAAAGATTTGTAGCAAATGTAAAAGGAAAGAGATCTATTTGAACTTCTAAAGAAGAGAGAGAGGGATGAAAAATGCTCTGTTAAAAAAAAGTTTACCTAAATAACTGAGAGACAAAAAGAAAAATATTTATGAAAAGAAAATAGATGTGATTATAAACCTTCAGTAAAAAATCCCCAAAAGCGCCCAGAATCTGATTTAGAACAATAGATTGTATATTCAAGGAAGTAAACACTCCAAAGAAATATAGCAGTGAGGAAGTCAACAGCAATTTTGAAATAATGTTAATAAGAGAATGTCTAGTTCCACTTTTTAGGGAAATTAATTTTGCACTGTTGAAAAAAAAACACATTACAAAACAGATGATTTTCTACTTTTAAGGTTGATAAAGTCTATTCTTCACCACATTTAGTGGTGTATTTCTCAAAGTAGTTGGGATACAATGCCTGGAATGCCAATCCTATTTTTTATATTTTCTTTACTTAAGGATTATTTAAAATAGAGATAGGGAGAAAAATTATTAAAATAAATTTCATAAATGAGTAGGTATCAATCTCTAGTACATGATAAAAATAAGTAAAAACAACCTTACTTCTTGGAATATCAATTATGGTTGTTCTAGAGTATTTGTTATAGTAAATAGGGGAAACAAATCTATAAGATCTTTTCATGTACTAGATAATTATATGTTTAGCTATTATATTTAAAGTTATCAATTTTTAGTTAATTATAGGGATCAGACTTACATAATTTAAGTCTTCATATAAAAAGCGTGATGAAGCTCATTACCTGAAAAATACATGGTTGTTAGTAAATACATAAAAAACAATTTCATCTAAATTTATTCGATCGCAATAATTTAAATACTTATTAAAAGGGTAATTAAGATTTATAGATAATACTATAATTGTCATTTAAAAAAAAAACTTTAAATATATTTTTATTTTAATGCAAATAAAGTTCAAATCCAGTCAGAATTGGTATATCTAATAAGGCGAAGGAATTTTAACCTTTTTTAATTATTTAGTAAGTGTTAGCCTCCCTTTAAAGCACTTATGGGGATGAAGAGAGGGGCTATCTACAGGTTGCCATCCCATTCTAAACATACATAGCTCAGGACAAGCTCTTTTTTGATGATAAAAGCTTGCTAAGGGCAAGGTTTGAATCTGCAACACCAGGATTGCAAGATCCAAAACAGATGCCCTCGCGTCCTTCACTATAAAGTATAAAAACATACTTATAATTTAATAAGACATTAAATGGTCTAGAAATTCAAAATTTTTTAGATAACTTATCCAAGAATTGATACATTATTATACAATATATTATGTAAAACATGTCATTTTGAATTGTATGTTGAGTAGAAGAACATAACATTTCGCTTTATCCTTTCCCATAAATCTTTAAGCGACATTGACAAAAAAGATCATTTCGCCATCATATTGTATAGCAAAAGCTGCAATTTGATAGTAATATATTTAACAAATAAAAACTAAGCAATTTCTAAAATAAACTTGGAAATGCAACCTGTATGAGCAGCTTATCTATGAATGAAACATACATTAGAATTAAAATTTAAATCAAAATAGTTATTGAATGATCGAAGATTTTATTTTTTAAAAATGGACCCCTTTAAAGCCATTTAAATGTAAAATTTAACACTTCACACAAGCATCATTTTGCGCTATGCCGTTTGACGGCCGGCGATGGAAGTTCAGACAAGCCTTTCTCGTACAAGAATTCTTCTCAAAAGTGTACGGAACATAAGTCGAATAAATGTAGGACCCCGCAGTGATATCAAGCCGCAATCTATAGACAACTTATCCTTCTCTAATGGCTCTAAATGTTGGATAACAGAAAAAAAAGTAATAAGCGTTCAAATAATTAATATTTGTAATAATTGCAAAAAAAAATACATTCACTAATTTCCCAATTTAGAGTTGAAACTCATATAGATATAAATAATCCAAGAAAAAGCCAAAAATCCAAATTGAGTTTCTGATGGGAAATCCTAGCATTAAGAGGAGCAAGTAAGAAAGACAAGCCTTCCTACAAAAGAAGATATTAATTCTTCGGGGATGATGAAAAGAAGCTTTATCTTTGAGGGAAAAACACCTTTACAACCCTTATATTGGGGCTGGAGGTTATGAAATCTAAAACTCCATTTCCCCATAGTCACTTTCCATTTTATACGGCTATAGAAAGTCTGGCGTTGTAATCGGCTCTTTATGAGCAAACTACAAAAAACTGTGCTCAGCGCGACCATTATCCTGAGGCAAGAGAGGCAGAGACACATCAGAGGATCCCCATTGATTTAATACTTTTTCTTAGAGCGATTATTTTGAAAATTCTATGAGAGTGGGGCCTACAAAAGATGGAAAAAATAAAAGGTCGTTGACAATGGTAACAACACTGTTATAACAACGGCACTACTCACAATTAATGCCCATTCTCTTTAATTTCCTACTCCCAATTATTTAATATAATATGTCTGGAATAAACAACAATCATGTTAATAATAGACTAATAATAGTAGTTATTGGTTTTAATCATTAGTTGACATTAATTTAATAAGTGTAAAATAAATAAAATAAAATCATATGCATTGATATGGAACATATATAATATCAAATCGGATAACATAATACGGAAATTAAATCTCGCTTCCAGTTGTACTCTTCTTATAAATCATAAATGCCGAATAAAAAACAAAAGGAATAAGTCCTGCACGCAGGAGGTGCGTAACCTAAGTGGATTTCCCATGTTTTTATGTTTAAGTCAAGCACTTGACTAGAGGAAGAATAATGAAGGGGGAGGGGCTCCTCAGCCATCAAATTCATTTCATCAATAATTTTTCGTAAAAACATTTTAAAAGATAAATAGTATAAAATAAGATTTCCCACATAATCCGTTCTATAAAAATTTTAGTAGCCAATCAAAATGAAGATAGAAATATCACGATAATACATTTTGGCCTTCCTCTGATTTAAACCATCAAATAAATTTATTAACGATTAGCAATAAAAATCATTAATACCGCATTGAAATTCTATATTATCAAAGTTTGAGGAATCGTCTCACACTCCAAATTACAATTATTAACATTTTTCTTAATATGCATTTTAAAAAAAATAAATATTATGGAATTAATGTGTTAGATAATTATATTTTAAACACATTAAACCGTCAAAATTTTTTTTTTTTGAATTTGTATTTATATTTTTTCTAACAGCCACAAAGATATCAGTAATCTCTAAATTCGGTCTTCTACTAAAAATTTCAGCCATTAGCTGACTCATCCAAAGAATTTATAAAATAAACAATATAAACAAGCTTCATAAACAATATTTAAAAAACATATTTACCAATAATATTGTATAATTATTAAGCCTGATAGCAAATAGCGGAAGCACAAAGATTACAAAACTATTGAATATTTCACCACAACGTTTATTTAGGATTTTGGAAAGAAAAAAATGTAATGCAAACATTAACAAAATTGATTAAGGGTCAAAAATGAAAATAAACTACATATATAAATCCAACACTCCTGCATAGAATTGAAATTGTTACGAATAAGGATTGACGTTATAATAAGAATAATTTGACTGTAAAAGTCCATAATTACTTATCTTCTTTTTTTCTCTTAACTTTAAATATAGCTCACGAGTAAAGCTGCCAAGTTCACACAGCTTTTGCGTGAATGGTCCTTTATACCATAAGCTTGTCAGTAAGCTGCATACAATAGAGTAAGTGAGAGAAACCTTGAAAATTAAAAGCAAACGAATGATAAAGTAAACAATACGTTTAGGTGCTAAAAGATAACAATAATCCTCATTAATGGAAAAATCTACAGAATAAGAAATTCAAACAGAAAGATATCCTCCTTATCAAAGTTACAGTATGAGCACCTTATCAAATGCCAAATGAAGCTATATATAAACATTTACATGAAGGATTTACATTTACCAACACATGCCAACCCAGGAGGACCTTCAAAAACGTATCAAAGGTTCTAGCTATTTTCCACTAGTTTCATTAAAATATCGATCCTGGGAGATCGACTTACAATTCATCATGCATACGTTAAAAAGTAAATTCTGCTTCATTTTGTTACAATTATTTCTTATAATTGGATTCATGGCTTATTTTTAAAAAAATACACATATTATATTCCATATATACAAGAAATGCAAAGGGAGCCAGAAAAAATCTTACTACCTCAGCAGGGACACGAACACCCGGGTCTCCTGCTTTCCGGGGAAGTATGCTGAAGAATATATTCCATATATTTTATCAAAACAATAACAATGTAAAAGATAATAACAATTTTCAAATCGATCTTCCTCTACACACCCAGTAAACTCATTCCTCACCCGATTATAGTTATCAAGCAGTAACCAGAAAAAGAAAAAAAAATTACATAAATACGAAATTTAGATTCTCTATTAAAAAAAAATAAAAATAGCTTCACTGGATCTCGATCGAATTTATATTATACAGATGTGTATGTGCATCTTAGAAGAGAAAATATTTTAGTGGGANACCTCCACATCTCATTTTGAGGTCATTCCCTCAGGAGAAAACCATGAATGAAACAATTTGCAATGCCTGCATCTCAGGATTATGGTTCTTCAGAGACGAGCAAACCTCGCTTGAATAGTTCAATGACTTTGCTGTGCGGAACATTTCAAAACCACAGTTCTTCACAGTTAGATAGGTCCACTAAGCCACCCTGGAAAAGTAATGGCCTTTCGTGGGTCATAGGAATGATGTCCTATCCCCTTAAGGCAAAGGTATTGCCGCCTCGACTGAAATGGCTCTCCCCGAGAAGGAAATGGCGTGGAGCGAGGAGTAACAGGTAAAGCTCAATATTGCTGCACTGGATCCCGATCGAATTTATATTATACAGATGTGTATGTGCATCTTAGAAGAGAAAATATTTTAGTGGGATCACTGAATAATTGAAAGAAATATCCAAATTTCTGCAGCGCTACCAACACGAATAACTGAAATTCCTGGGAGGGAATCTGCTTAAAACAAATGAATAGTTTCAACTTTCATATCTTCTATTCTCCGTCTTCATTGGTTTCTGCAAACCATCTCCCGTTGGCGAGCGCTTTCGGACACCGTCCATCTTCCGGCCGAATACATACGTTCACTGTCACGGTCTGTATTCAACTGTGTTTGTATTCTGTGAGTTAGTTGTGTCAGGTAGCTGTAACCAGTTCTATATTCATTGGTGGTAGAAATAATTATAACCCTTTAGAATAGTTTCAACCTTAGAGGACAATGGGAAGAATAAGATGGCTCGCGGCAATTTAGTTTCAAGTCAATATTCGCTTCAATTCTTTTTCCGTGAACAATATGGACGTTTCCAGCAATTTATTCCATCATTTAATTAATTTAGGATGAAATATTTAAGATATTTTTATAATTCAAATTTATATAATATTAAAACTATACGTTAACTTAACATCACAAATTTAAAAAAATAAAATTAGAAAGATATTTAAAATATTTAAAGCTTTAAATTCTCAAAATGTATCTTTGTGGAAGATAATCTTTCAAACTTTACTAAGAATATCTTTTCACTTATATATCTTATCATATCAGATGTTGATTGCTTGCCAAACAAT
>KZ807962.1:18272-30004 GCA_000696205.2 Oncopeltus fasciatus
TACCATTATATGTATATAGGCTTGGCTTTTTTATTCGAAGAATCCTTAACCATGTCATTTTTGTGCTCATATGTACATATGACGGCGGAACTCACACACTAATAAGCAAATTGATACGCGATATGTTAGTTTTTAAGAAGCAGAGAGGTCCTTCCTTTTCGTAACCCACTTGTTCACCTTTGTGGATCTGTTATTTTCTGTTGGAGATTATGCATGAGTTGTTATCTGTAGACTGAGGCTATCGATATTATAAACATTTGTCAACCTGACTAAAAAAATAATAGGCATAATCTAGATACTCAAAATCGGAAAACACTTTTACAAAATTCATCTAAGAAACGGCAGCAATGGTATAAATTCAAAAAATGAGATATTTAAAAAAAAAAATTTTAATAATAAAAAGGGCCTTTTATAGCATAGGACTGATGAAAATGGTGAATGTGTACATATGTAGGTAGAGTATGGTGGAAGCCATTGAACACCCCAGTAGGCTGCAGAGTTCTGAAAAAGCGCCTATGAAATTCTGGGTTTTTGTTATGAATTATGAAACATCTTTATGAAATACAGCCTTTCCCACCTTCACCCGTCTGCTCCAGCTCTACTACATTTGGAAGAGCTATTTTAGGTGAAAGATTATTTTATATATTAGATTTTTATATATTNTGGATATGATAGGACACAAAGGGTTGTTTGATTTGTGTATTTTAGAGAGTCCATAACATCTGGGGGCTTGAGAATTGTAGAACATGTGGCTTCTATATGTTTTATTATATATATGTTGTTGGTTGCATAATAAAGATATAGGTTCATTAAATTTGTAGATGAGTGAGTTAGTGGGGTCCATGTTCTTGGTAATGCAGGACTAAGTTATGTCATCATTGAGTAGAGTGTGAATTTTTTCCAAGTAGTCTATCTTGTCCATTATGACAGTTTGATTTCCTTTGTCTGCTAGTGTAATAATGGCATTATGCTTTTTTTTTTGGGGGGGGGGGGTTTCTATGACATTCTAAACGGAGTATCACTCTTCAAATGGGTTCCCCCATATACGTTATTATCTGAGTTCTAAAGATATTCCCAAGAGCCGAAAAGGGATCAGCACACTGAAACAAAACCCCTTAATTACTGTTAGGTAAGGAAGGTAAGGGAAGTTGTTGGAGTTAATGGCTAGGAGGAAATCAGGTTTGAAATTCCACCTTTGGAGAGCGGGTATTCGTTCCACTCGATAACGAATGCCGGGAGAAGTTCAACCGACTCCCGTCATAATGTATGCTAATAAAATCCCATTATTCTCAGCAGGGCTAGCGCCACTTCGGCATCTTACATCGATTCTACTTCCACCCCCGTTTCCATCATATAGTATGCACTAGACACCGCACTTCCAGCCTCACAACCCTATTTTATACATATTTCATAGAGAATAGTCATTTTCATACCCCTAGAGCAAAATGAATTTTTAAATTTTAGCAACATAATTATTATTTCTTTCAATTATTTGAAAGAAAATTTAGTAAGTTATATCCTTCTTTGTAACATGGTTGTTCAGATAAAGTGTGGTTATTTGTAATTTATATAGTAAAGTTAAGTTGAAGAAATTTCTAGTGGCATTAAATTATATTTTCTATAACAACCCGCTAAAAAAATACAAAATATTGTATATATAATAATTCACTATAGATTTTACTATATAANGAGAATATAAGGTATGAGAGTTCTATATTCATTGGTGGTAGAAATGATAATAACCCTTTAGATTATTTATATAATAATATAGTAAAATCTTTAGTTAATTTTACTAAAGGTAAATTACTAAAAGACAGACTTAATGAAAAAAACATTTCGAGGCATATTGAAAACTTCAGTGCATAAGAAGTTGGGAAATAATTGTGAAAAATCTGAAGTACTTGAAGTATGAATACTCACTTGGCAGGATTGGTCCTCCTGCAACCATTATACATATTTGACTCGAAAGAAGACAGGTTTTCGGCACTTTTAGAGAAAGCCCCGTGATTTCCATATCCGAATGGCGAAGACCTCCTTCAGCTTCAATGATCCTTCACTGGAGAGCACGTAGTGAGGCACTTAATCTCAAGCCTCCTAAGAAAGCTATAACTCCATAGCAAGCTTCAACAACACTTCAGCTCACCTTGTGAAACTCCTTTACGGTCTCAGTCATATTCATTAAGGCGATCGTATCATCTATGTCTCTTCACAAAGTCGTAACTGTGTCTAACACATCACCAGTTCAATAGCCATCTTTCTAGGCACACCCAAATTAAGATTCGGTCAGGATGGGCTACAATCGGCACCCACCTATGGATGCATGGCTATTTTACTTATGCTTCATGTAATGTTTGAGATTAGTCAATATGCAGAAGTGGAAGACTGAAGGACAATTATACAGACAAATTAGAAACAGGCATACTTTTGTTATTGGTACAAGCTATAATTTTATAATTCTATAAAATTCAGAAATATCGCACTGTTTTCAGTCGTTTACTGATTCCCTCAAATTTTTGCGGGAAAGACAGAAAAGAAATGGTAAAGAAATGGAATAGTCCCCATGAATGAGGTATAGTTTTTTTGAGTTTATCAACAAATAATATGTAAATGAAAATGAATCCCTTCAAACCCGTAAAATTTCTCACTAATCCTGTTATTTTGTAAATATTTCTGGCCTTTATGTGACATTCTGTTTATTTTATATGATTTAGCACTTTTTGTGATAATGTTCTTACTTATTTATTCCTCCTCGAACAGAACATTTTTTTTTTATAGTTTTCTGTGCAAAAACTTTGTGTAATGCAAGTTATGGCAGTCTATACATAGCCGCTCTATTCAGAACACAAGTGGCGTTAGGCGGTAGCGGAATCGCTGGTGACCTGAATTAAATCATTCTATTTATGAAAAATCATTCTATCATGATATCTCCTCTCAGGTCGTATAAAATAAAATTTGGGGGCTGTCTGGCAAGAGTAAGGACAGTAAATTAGCCCGCCCTGTATTTGAATGAGCGTACTTCACTTCAGGTAATTAATAATAACGCCTCTTCTAACCGCTCAAACGTTCATACATTCATGACAAAACCTTTTTGTAGTATATGTTTTTCGCGAAACTCAGTACTCAATATATTTGTTTCTTTAAATTATATCACATTTTAATTTTTTTTAATACAATTTACACTACGAGTTGGTTTCTTCTACTACCTCCAATATTCGGGTCATTTTTTATAGGCACACTATCCTTATTGTAATATTCATACACAATCCTATGTAGTTCATAAAAATCTTCCTAAAAGTAAGCTTCTGTTGTATGATTTCTTAATAAAAGGCAAATGCTTATGGTATAAAAAACAAGAACCATGATTTTCCATAATCTTTTATTGCTCTACTAGTGTCGTGTTCCTGCACACCCCTTTAAGAGCTTAAAGGAAATTAAACTATTTGTGAGCCGGGTGGAAAACTTTAACTTGGTTGAAAATTTAAACATAGTTTAAGCACCTGAAGAGGAGTACAGAAACGTGAAAGTAGTACCTAGAGTAATACAATAGCTTTGAAAATTATTTTTCCTTCTTAGACCATTAATTTTTCATAATAATTTACCATTATGTCATCTCTCATTATTATAGTCATTTTTGTTCAGATGTTCTAACTTGCGATTCAAACTTTTCTAGAATGCAGTACATGATTCCAACTAAATAAATTAATAGGTCAGAATAGATTAAATTGATTTTTAATTAGTGAAATACTATTAGTAATAATGAATTATTTACTGTCTCATTCCTAGATAATATTTTATTCTACTTTTTAGTACGTTAGTAGATTACTTCTGCTGTAAAGATTAATATGTATCATTTCCAAGTTTAAGAGATTTATTGTTTGTACAGCTTATATTATACTCTCTCTATTTCTATTTGTATATTATTTTGTATGTAATAGAAGTTATGCGATGGATAACAGAGGAAAAGAAGCAAAGGTGCATATAAAAAGAGAACCTTGAAATTTCGGATAAGTTGAATAACATTTAATAAGGTATATGCCTTAAGCGGTTTCAAAATTGTAGTTAACCAGTAAGAAAATAAATGAATTCATAAGGACGATTGATGTAAACATATGTATTTTAGAGCACAGGAGAGCAGAAGAAAATAAGAAGAAGTACTATCCTAACTTCTTTTCATTGAGGGTTATGAATGACAGATTAGATTTATCATTTCTTTATGAGTGATAAATAAAATATCTTTCACCGAATTATTTTTATCAAGATTATTTCGTCGATAAATAATTGTTATATATACCTTTATTTATATCTCTGACACTCACAATATGATTATGTTCTGTTTTGTTGTATTAAATATATGTCCTTTTTAATAAATAACTACATTTTTTCTTCCCCCCTTGGCAGGCACACTAAGATTCTGACTAAGGCGAATGGCTATAGATTTTATCAATACAGCTATGTTGTGCGTGATTATCCAAAAAGCGCCGGGCTTAGCCTACAACAGTAGTTGATGGTACTGATGCATAATATCAAGAACGACTTCCAGTGAAAAAAGGAGCTCTAAAAAATACACACACTTTTATATATATATATATATATATACACTTTGTAAAGACATGTAGGTATACGTNATATATAATAAAAATAACAGTAAGTAGCTGTGGAAAAACGTTCCAGGTTTCTAAAGGATAGTTTCTTCACCCCCAGAAAAGAAAGAAAAACCAAAGAAAAACGAATCGGTTAAGGACACCTTATGAGTTTAATGTCCGGTTTATAGGTATAAATCCCGCACAGGGTAATCTGTTATCCACAAATATATGTTCACCCAGTCCCATGGGTGTTTAAACTAGTGTCTAATTGTAAATTACTTATAAATACATAGTCCCTATCTAATCCCTCTCTCTATGATATATTTAATTTAGTGGGAGTTAAAGAAAGACTAACACTAAAAATTTGTATTTATTACCTACTATTTTATTATGTATTTCAACAGTGTTATTTTACCCTACATGTAATGCCATATGCTTTTGATGCATCCCTTTTCTCTGCATAAAATTGTTCGTGAACGATTAATTTGATGAACAATTGAACTTTAAATAAATTATTAGGTACATTTATTTTTTCAAAAAGTCCTAGATGAATTCTACCCTAATTGGTACTAGAAGTATTTTTTTCTTTTCTCTATTCCATTAAAACTATTGAAACAGGAGAACAAGAATGTCAAGAAAGGCTTGTGAAATAATTTACAATTTTAAATAAATGATTAAGCTCAGTTTGTTCATCCATAAGAACAAGAGATTAGGACAGTTTAAGAATAAAAAAATAAATAATTATATTTAGGATAAGTTGAAACGTTTCCTGTGCAAGTCCACTTGAATAATAATAACAGAGTGGATGAGGGTGGTTGGGGGATGAGAAGAGAAAGCTGAATTTAAAATAAGAAAAAGGAGGAGTAAGGGGGGACGGGTGGTCATCTCATTCCGGAAGGGGAAAGAAACATTAAGGAGGACTCCAACCCCCGCTTACTCTAACACCCAGTAAAAATCTAAACAGAGGGACGTGTGCAGGGGGTTAGCCAGTCCCGGGGGTGGCCACTTTGCATTTAACGGCTTGTTTTAAAATTCCTATCAGAGAGGAGGGCGTATTAGGCTTGAGGAGCTGGACCCTAACGAACCGGCCTACTCGCCGACACCATGACTACAAAGTGACCTTCTCTTAGTTTTATAAATGTTTTAATCTCTGTTTGTCCGACCTATCTTAAGAGGGAAGGGAAACCGCTAGGGCGTATCCCCTTCAGCTTAAGGGACAGAATGTTTCATTCCTCGTGTGTGTGCCAATCCTCCTCATGTGCGCTCAGAAAAAGGTTTGCTTTTGAAAAATAAAAATAAAAAACCATCTTTAAAACATTTCATTCGACGCAACATTAAATGATGTAGGACAGAACTGGATTAGTGAAATAGCTCTTGAATGATAGGACTCACTTAAGAGATGGAGATAGGAAGAATATTCTTCTCGTATTTAAAATCCATCATAATTACTGATATAGCAACTTACTTTAGAGTTATTCTTCATATCTTCAAGAAGTCTCTCAGTATAACGTAGGTCTGTAGGGGTCCGAATGACGTCAATACATTATAATTGAAGGTTTGGTGGCGCTTATCCAAGATGATATCCACTGGTAATGTGCCAGCTCCCATAAATTGACTGCCTACTATTTCATTTTCCTGTAAAAATGGTTTTACTCCTGTTATAAAAAATACATCAATCGAAATTTTTTTTTTTATACCAAATTTATGAATTCAGCCTTGAAGAGACACGAGACTGCTGGTTTTTCAATCAATGTAAGCTACTTTGTGAAAAAAAAAATATAAGTACCGATTTTTTGAAGTGATCCGTGAATGTAAAAGTTACTCCATGAGAGGGATTCTAATGATAAATAAAAGCCTTTCGATAGGAAAGATAATACAATTAAATTAATGTATAATTATTTAGTTTAAAATCTAAGAACAAGTCTTATTTGCATACAATTAAACCATTTTACTGCTAAAGTGCTTTGGAATTACAATTGCAGGGTGTGGAGATCATGTGAGTTATTAAATGCAGTGAAGAACCGTCGTTTTATTCATGGGGGAATTTTTATTATAAGATATAATCTAAGAGGGTAGATGAATACTTTCTTTATTGTATGAATGAAATGGAAGACATATTATATTGTTACAGGCTCATAATAATTTACAAAGTACAAATAAATTAAACGTGCATATTTACAAAAAAGGCCTCAAGATAACTTAGTAATTACTGTCACTTATCACTTCACTGTTACCGGTACTGCAGAGGCTACGACCAGCCCGACGCTCTGATGCATGTGATCTGACATGGAAACTGACACTAATTTATCACTGACTCAGGTTGAGAGTTGCTTTTATACCTTCAGGGAAAGGCCGAGGTAGGCCTAGAAGATTTTGATAGTCATTTCCGCTTAAAGCTTATTCCCTAATCGTGATAAGGTGAATATACACAGAGTGTCCCTCTATTATCCTAAGTGGCTTGGACAAAACAAGTTTCTGCAGTTACAGGACACTGCAGACTCTCTAGCTGTGTATGTGAGTGAGTGCCGAGGACTGAGATGGCAGAAGACAGGTGCGATAGAGGAGCGAACCGCTATCGGCCGGCCAGAGCGTAAGGGCCGAGTCTCCAGTGGCCTCCGATCTATCCTTGTCCCGCTTAATAAACCTCCTCCGGCGCAGGACAGAAAGTCTCTAATCCAATAAAATCCTGGCTGGTAATGCATCACCCCTTATCTGGGGGTAGCAATCACACACCTAGCCTCTCTGTAGGTGGGATGCCATCCCATCCCTGATGGCCAGCCATTACCGGTAGCCGCCTTATTGGTCCACCTCTAATAATGTTTTGTCAAGGGGAGGGACATTTATCTCAGGCTTCTACCTCAAACAGGAGTTATCTCTGCAATCGACTATTAACGCTATTTTTACACTGCTCTACAAACGTTCATGAAAAATAGATATATAAAAAAAAAAAAGAAAGTATATTAGGGAAACGTGCTGAAAAAAAAAAGAATCCATTGGTCATCACTCACTTGCCTAAAAAAGTTCTTTGAAAAAACAGAAGATAATTAAATTAAAATTAAAAGACTTTTAAAATTNTAAAATATATAAAAATAGTAAAATATTATTTTAAATAAATATACACTTCAATCAAAATCCATATCAAAGCCGATCCAGTGACATACCAAAGAGGTATAAAATATTAGATGTTTTATTGTGGAGATTCGGTCAAGGTAGATCCAAAATAAAAAATACAATTAAAAAATGTGTATTTTTTTTAATCTACCTTGACTGAACCCCAACAAATAAACATCTAATAATAAATATACATATCTACGGTCAAAAAACTCTTCATTTAAAGAAGTATAAATTACACGAATATTTTTAAAGAAACTGATTTGCATATTTACACGTGCATAACTGTAATGTCAACACAATGCGATCGACATTAATAAAGGCAGAATACTGCATAACACTAAACGGCCAGATATTTTTATCTCGATGCGAAAATATGTTCATTATAAATAAAATGTTTAAAATAAAAAGTAATTAATGAAATACAAATTAATTAAACACAATTAATAAATAAATTGACAAAACAATACAAATTTTTCAGAATAATGATTACAAAATTAAAAAAAAAAATTCAATCGGTTCAAAAAAATATACTCTATAAGTCCAGAACATGAAGATGTTCCGTTTGGGTTCTTTTTTTAAATTTAACAATGTTTATTCTGTAATTCCTAACTGTTAATTACAATTTATCAATTGATAAATACCGACTTACTTTCTGAGTATGAGCCACCAATACTTTGATTGATTCAGACTGCAAATGATTAACCTCTAATAAATTACAAGAAATAGCATATAAAATAATAATGCAAAAGAGATTCTGTTTCTGTTATGCATCCCTTTGGTAAGTAATATTTATTTACTCGATTTATTTATTTAGTACCCAATTACTAACCATTTTATCAATGCACCATATTTTAAATAAATATTTAAAGAAAATCAGCTTAAAATAATAACAATCCACTTTTAAATGAGAGCTTTAAAAATTATATTTGCTGAAATAAATGTCATTTCGGGGCCTAATAATTATTATTATTATTTTATTATTCTTTTAAACCCCATTTTAACCACTTTGGGCCATAGAGAAAAGATAATTCTACATGTTACTATCCTATTCTAAATATACAAGGCTCTGGACAAGTTTTTATTTGTCAATAAAAGTTTGCCCACGATGGGATTTGAACTCATTGCTAGACTCGAATGTATTCAGGGGGCAACCCTGGTGTCACTACTATTTAATTTGTATCCTAAAATTCTTTTTAAAATAAAAGTATGGGAAGCTTGCTTTAAACATAGAATGTGAGTTACGTATTTATTTTTGCCTTAAAATATTAAATATTCATTTAGCTTACTCCTAAATATATNATATATATATATATATATATATATATATATATATATATATATATATATATATATATATATATATATATATATATATATATATATATATATATATATATATATATATATATATATATATATATATATATATATATATATATATATATATATATATATATATATATATATATATATATATATATATAACGATTCGCGCAACAAGCTATACAAGCCCAAGGGAGTATTAAATGTCAGGGATGTATTTATTCTCGACCGTTACCCAATTAGGGCTGGGTGTTCCCTTGAAGTAAAACAGTAAAAGTTTGGAAAATGAGAGAAAAAATGTGGAAATTCGCTACTTGTAGATTCTACTGTAAAGAGGCTGCTTTATGTATTTATCTTTAGGATAGAAATAAGAATATGAAAAGCATAAAGGAGGTGGGGGGTTGAACAGTAATATGACAAATGGTGTGGGGCAGAAGCTGTATTGTTGGGTCGTATTAATAACGACTCTGACATCCGGAGTGTTTCCTCCTTTATTGCTAGGACAATGGCGAATTAACATCTTAGCACTTTTATTGCAGGGACAAAACAAGTTCTTCTTACAGTGATAACTCTGAACCCTGGGAGGACGAGAGATAATCTAATGCTAATTGTCGGTGCTACAATGAGAATACTCTCATTCCCCGACAATGAGCGAAGTCAACCTCAGCTGGTTTTTCACCAAAACCTCTGATGGGTCAACATACATGAGGGTCTGAAAATGAATATAGAATATTAGGGGTATAAAAACTGAATCTAATTTAAGTGAAAATAAAGAATTTGTCGACCCATACTCTTTTAACATTTATCACTAAACTGTCTTAGTCTGATTGTGATCTTGTTGGATTACCACTGATTGCTAACTTTATGTATCCGGCGCCGAAACTGTTATTCACTTTGTGACGTCATTATGATGTAGCATTTTTAATTCTTCTTTTTTTTTTTTAGTGATTAACCACTCCCACCCAGCAAATATTTTTCATTCAAATAGAAAAAATACGTATACTGTATAAAAAAAAAGATAATATATTTTTACTTAAAAAGGAATTTTACTTAGTCATAGCGAGGTAATCAACCAAGAGTTGATGAATAGATGCCAGATACACTAAGGTTTATCACAGCTTGCTAATCATTAGATGAAAATAAGGCATGAACAGACAGCCCTGAATAAAACCTTTATGAAGAATAGGACCCCAAAAATGATAGTTAATCTCAATAATAAATTATTATTTTGGTGCAAAAAAAATCTTATCATTAAATTTTAGAAACTATATAGTAAAAAAAATTAAATTTCCATATTATTAAAATATTTATTCCATAATTATTCATTTAATTTTTTTTCTTACAATCTTTATTGTAAAATGAAACATATCTTTACAATAATACAATCAAACATAAACCTAATTCAAGCTGATATGAAGAATCTTTGTACAATTACTTCTTCCGGGTTGGACCGTATCAACTGGTGGTTAGCACATCCTGTGATGGCTTCTTCAGTGCTGAATAAAGAATGATTTATGATGATAGCATGTTGGATATGTTTCTTTACTCAGCACTGAAGAAGCCATCAAAAGATGTGCGAAAGCTCGTCAAGAAACCACCAGTTTATACAGTCCAACCCGGAAGAAGTAATTGTACAAACATTTGGCGAACGTGTAAACCTACATGAACATGAAGAATCTTTATCCATGATCAAATAAAAGAGTTATATTGTCTTATTTGCCTGACAATTTTTTTTTTCCACAAAACAAATTAGAAAAAATGCAAAAACAGGGTGTATTCTAATGAAGGTTTGTATTATTCATTTAATCTTCTCACTTTCGGTACTTTAATAACCAAATTTAATAAATAAATGAGCTCTCGAAAACCGGATTAGACCTTTCTACAGATTTGTGCAAACGGTCTAGAATATTTCTGAAAATGAATTCTTACAATTTATTAAGTAATCTATGTGTCCAAGAACATATTGATATTTTTACATGAGGGTTTATCAAGATAACAAATCAAGAGAAAGAAGCATTACATGGTAGAAAAACAATTTTAGTCATGGTAATATTTTAGATAAAACTTTTATTACCATTTTTTAGCTTGTAATTTAAATATTTTACGACTAAGTATTTACATTTTTGTTTATTTTTGAACTACAAATGCTTAAAATATTGAAATTGCAAATCCTGCTTCAAATAAAGTCATATTTTGTTTAGCAGGCAAATGACATTATTGTTTTTCTTATCATTCAGTATGATTAACTCAATGATTTCTTATAAATCCAGCTTAATAAGTAGCTTACCGAAATTCGGCGTGGAATCTAAATTACGAACAATCGACAGTTTGTGTATCGAAGATAAAATTCCAATAAGAAAATCAGTGATACTTAAAAATATTTATTACTTCTATATTTACAAATATATATTTTTATTGACTTACTAATGAGAAAAGAGGATTTTTGGTTTAATTTATGAATCCTGATTTAACTTGAATATGAATGAACATTAAAATGTTATTGTGGCCAAATTGTGTTGCTGGTAACAAATTCTGATCTACTATTGCACTGCTAACTTGTTATCAAAGAATATATGTGTTTGACGAGAGGGAGAGAGAGAAGGAGAGAGAGAGAGAGAGAGAGAGAGAGGGAGAGAGAGAGAGAGATAGGGAGAGAGAGAGAGAGAGTGTGAGAGAGAGAGAGAGAGAGAGAGAGAGAGAGAGAGAGAGAGA
>KZ807962.1:50418-64026 GCA_000696205.2 Oncopeltus fasciatus
TATTAACATATTGTATATTATTATAATAATTACTATTAACCAGCACATTACAAATTGCACAAAAATGTTTAGAATGTAATCACGAATAAAGTTTAAAAAAAAAAAGTATTAAAAGAGATATTGTTATTTATCAAACCGTGCAGTTTATAATACATAAAATAATATTTCCAAAAAGTGAAAGCAACGTTTTGTATATTTTAATATTGCTTACAAGATATGAATCCTTGAAAATTAGTAGGATAATATTTAGTGAAAACTTGCATTCCCAACCTACCTCTTCTATAATTGATAATTCACTAGTGGATACAACTTACTTTAATGCATCATTAAGCTTCTGTGAAAGGGAAATTAATCTCTCTTCTGTCATTCAAATACATTTATTTATACAATGAATATCAATTGAAATACTTAATCAATTGATTGCAGAATTGATATACATCTTATAAATACAGAGTGACCTCATACATATTAACTGGGGTTTGGGAAGAAGGGGAGGTAGACTGGTGGTTTGAGGAGTTCTCCAGGTGCCATGATCGAACTGGAATATGATTTGATTGGCTATGCGTATGTAAAGGAGAAACTTACTGGAGGAGAGTTTGATAGAATCAGTCGCTGGATTAAATATTGGCTTATGCAAAGCGGAGGACAATTGGGGCCGAATAAGGGAAACTTGAAATTGCAGATGCCGGCCCCTAATGAATAATTTCCCGCCATAGGAAGGAACGATAAATAGGTGCAAGAATTGCCAGGAAATCCATGAAAATAATGTTTTATAACTTGATTAACAAGGTAATACACAAAACATACTATATATATTGTAAATATTGTATGATGAACCTCACATAACTGTTCTACATAAAATCTGCTGAAAGAGTGACTAAAATTAAGCAGAGTGAAGCAAAGAAACTACTCCTCTCAGAATAGGCCATGTTTGATTCAGAATGTCTATTTAGAAAGATCAGGAACAGCCTAAACTAAACAGAGTAACCATGTTTCTCACTTAGAGAGTGACTAGAATAAGATTATGCCCAGAGTATATTGGATAATGAAGGAGTAAGTTACTGTCGTAAATCCATAATATGCACCTTTTATTAAAATATTACGGAAAATTAAAGTAAGACTAAACTGTTTTTTGTGCCTATTTCTTTTTAAAATAAAAAATATTATGAAGAATTACGAAGATATGGACGATTATTCAATTTTGCCTTATACTAACCCTCTTGGTCTCCCATCCGATTAAAGCTAAAGATGAACTCGTTGGAAGTTTGTAAATTTAAACCAAAATATTTCTATGAGAGTTCGGTTCCTGTATTTTAAAATGAAGGGAAAAAATAGTGAAATCTAATATGCCTGCATATATATCTGTGTGTGTGTGTTTATGAAAACCAGACACTGCAGGCAATGATTTTGCCAATACTCACCAAACAGTTTCGAGACTTTACTGCAAAAGTGTAGAGAGGTGCCTTCAAAAGTTTTAAAGATGCATGTAATTGCAATATAGTTATGTTAGTTGAACCCTCCCCATTGAAATAAATCTAAAAAGGTCCATGCATCGCTTGTAATTTCACGGCTACATATATTGTATGTAAAAAAAAAAAAAAGTTTCCTGGTATCATGGGTGTTTAGAAAAGGAAGTTATCCTATAGATAGTCTATATGTTTTTGACCACATATTTCTGAAAGAAAGACAAATTCTCGCTCATGTTGTAAGCTTTACATTCAGCCATTTACAAAAGCTATCACAAGACGGGCAATTAATTTCCTCTATTTCTCCATGAGAATCCTGAGACCCAATATACGCAATTGATCTGTAAAGAGGATAGGTAAATATCCCCTGAATGACAATAAGCCTTACTCAGAGGAGATTTTGTGAAGAGGCCTCTTTTGAGAGAGTTGCCGGCTCGTGATCGCAGAGTTTTAACGGGGCGGATGCGGGCGATTGTTCCAAAGCGGCGTAGGTCACTCGGAAGTGATTAGAGCCCTTTCGCCCCGCATTTCAAGTGGGAGGTTTCAACTTTAAAGGATCCGTAGATTATTTTCTCCAGAGAAATGGCCGACTCAAAGAGGCATAATCACAACACTGCCGACAAAAGACCACGTAAATACAATTTTAACTGCTTTACCTCTTATAACACAAGTCAAGGGCTTCAAGAAGTGAAACTAAAATAGAACCATAAATAATTCAACGATATATATATACATACATATATATATAGCATTAAATATGCAATAAACCTCTCACTATTGTTGTTTACATTTGAGATTATTAATAGAAAAACTGGCGCAATCGAGAATTACCCTAATAGTTGTATGAAGAGAATGGAAGATACAAGGTGGGAAGACACCAAGATTTCATTTGTGATGTGCTCTTTTTATTTTTAACTTAGCCTTTAATTAATTTTTAATTGGTCTCTGCGGTGCTTTAAGTTAGTCCCGCAAAAGGCATAAAAGCTGAGTAGTAGTTGAGGAACAGACTTTTTCTTATTCTTTGTGTCATAAGTTTATGTTTTGTAACTTATAAACCCGATATTAAGGTATATACATATGTATACATGATTTAAATGAAAGTAAGAAGTTTGTGCGGCAGGTTCCTCTGCTTTCGTTGTTGGACAGAACAAGGCTTAAGTTGTTCACCTTTTGTTCTTGAAGATATATTTCGCTTTTAAGATATAATTTGACATTTATTCTTGTAAGATTTGACATTGACATTTGCTCTTTTTAATTTCCAATACTAAACGTAAGAAATCCACTTAGTTTATTTGACTACTAGCGATAGACACTTATATGATTCGCCATATATTTTCCGAGAAATGACATTTGAATGTGTTTTATTTTTTCTGAATAAGAATAAAACACCGGCAAAGTTACTTAATAACTAATAAACAAAGTTAGAAATCTGTCTTTAATTTCTAGCCATCGTCTAACAACTGGTAAAGCATAAATTGGTTTTCCTACGCTATCAGGCTTGTCAGCTTGTGCTTTAATGTTTTTAATGTTTCCGCTGGATCGCTCGGTAGTGCACTTACACAAATCATATATATGCAAATAGTTCGTAACCTTTTGTTCTGATTTGACGTTATTTTCAATTGTTTACTCTGCTACTTGCTTTCGTGATAAACAGACCTATGCTATTACCCTCTGACGCTTAAGTGACCTATTACTCTTTTTAATTTTATATTCTCAGGTGGTCTAAATTATCTAAATTGTGTAAAAATCAGTTGTCAAATTTTTCTTCTCGAAATTAATGTTTTGCGGCGATAAAAAAAAAAATACAGGATTTGCAGATTACCAAATAGTGGTGAAGGCGAAATCTCGTATAAGACGAGATTCGTACAAGACGAGATTCGTAAACTTGGGGGAATTTACAGTGGGAAGAGCTCTGAACGCTGTTTTTTTAAACCAAAGAAACGGCCGGCGATCCAAAGAATGCCAAAAATTTGGGTAAGTGGTTTTTGAAATTTTTCTTCTTACTTGTTCATACATTTATTTTTATCAGTTNATATATATTGTGTAACGCTTTTGCAAAAGGTGCGGAACAAGGAAGATACTTAAGACTAGATATTTAAGACTGATCTGGAAGAGTTTCCGCCAAACTTTCTCCTCCCAGTCAACAAAACCAGCCTCAGTGACATTACAATTCCCCTTCATTGCTCTTTTAGACTTTTAATTTTATTTATGTTGATTTTTAATGAAACATGGGAAACCTGTTTAGTTTTAAGTGTTTTCTTTCCCCATTTGCTGTATACATTATAGAATTGATTGATTAATTATAAATAACACAAATAAAAATGAGTTGATATGTTTCCTTACCTGCGTGTATTTATGTCCATATTAAGTCGGAAGCCACCATTGTTTAGAACTCCGAATCCCTAAATATTAGCTATGTTAGGTTTTCGTATGAGTTATTTGTGTTTTTCTACAAAGTTTCATTTAGCAAATTAATGAAGAAGAAAGTCTGCCCTGAGATCCTCCTTGTGTCTGATGATACAACTTCTCCCATCAACGCCAATCTTATCTTCCTACCAATTATGCTCTATAAAATTTTTACGTGTAACTTGCATCAAGGAAAATATTTAAGAATATAGCTATGAATTTTTAGCGCATCGCTAGCTCCCGAACATTCTAGAGCCAGCCATAGTGATCTTGACTTTCACAATCAATGACTTCTACAGCTTTTATGAACAAATTATCAATGATTTCTTACCTATTTGCATCCTTAACGAAGCATAGTAAATCTGCTTTGTTTACACTGCTTGTTTTTCTTTTTTTTACAGAATTCAGTACAATTTCCAAGAAGAATATAAGTGGTTCAATGGCGTAAAAACGAATTTAACTTATTTTCAAATAAAAACATTCACTCTCAAAATACGAATTTTGGATAAAAAACACTTAGTATCGCATATAAAAAACTAGACAGCATCTAAAATTTTACACTTAACACTTTACCAGGACTTCAAGGAGGTCAGCCTTCACGCTTGTGGACTAAGATGACGATACAATAAATTTATTGATTTTTAAACAAATGCGATGTGAACAAGCACTATTTCTGAGTCTATAGTCATGCTGATTGTCTCATTGGTACTCTACTCTACCGGTCTTAATAAATTAGTTAATGATTTAACTAGGGGTTTACCCTCCGCGAAGCAGAGTTGACTCTATGGTCATCATATTGCAACAAAAGTAACAATTAACAGTTACTGATTATAAAGTCAGAATAGACAGACAATTAACATTTCCTTTACTTACCACCGCCCTGTTCAGAGTCGCACAGGTCGACTTCCAAGCCCTCTTTTAAAACATCTCAGTTATTTTATTTGGATAAAAAAAAAATATCATGATATGCACGGTCACAAACGTATCGCAATATGCAAGTAATGTCTCCTAACTAGACTGTCGCGACAATGCAAACTGGTCATTCTTCTCTTGAACAACATACTAAAGAAGCTGAGGAGAGAACATTAAGAATTTAATACAAGGAATGCAAGGGAATAGAATAAAAAAGTCTTACTACCTCAGCCGGGACTCAAATTCGGGTCTCCTGCTTAGTGCGGGGAGTTGAAGGAATTATATAGCTAGCCTCGGTGGTGCAATGGTTAGCATTACTGCCCGGAAAGTAGGAGACCCGGGTTCGAGTCCTGGCTGAGGTAGTAAGATTTTGTAATTCTATTCCTTTGCATTTCTTGTATAAAATTAACGTGTGATTAAATACCACAACTAAAATCAGTATTTAAAATTTAGAATTTAATTGTCTTGGGTATAGAATATGTACTCGGAATTGGTATTATTAATATTTGAAAAATTATTATTTTTATGTCCAAGAAAATTACGTGTGCTTCAATGTTATATTACTAAATGTGATTATTAAAAAAAATACGAAGCTGGATAATTTGTAAGAAAGAACAATACTTTCATAAAATAGTTCCTTGGAGTAATATTTGGATTATACAAAATTTCTTGGGCATTTATGTATAGGCGAAACAAGAGATACATAAAGGTATTATTAAATAAGTATGAGACTGTAAGACTAAATCGATCCCGAGAGAAGTAGGACGATAGAAGCGACGACGATTCCTCGCGAGCTCCGTCTGAGAGAAATAGAGGAAGATCAAACAGTAATTTTCGGATTGAATACGCTGGGTAAACATTGCTCATTCAGAAGTTTGATTAAGTCGGAGGATTCCCTTCTCCTCGTCGGCCACAATGGAGAGGATACATTGCTTCCTTCTAGCTCCGCTGTCTGGGGGCGCGCGAGGGAGAACCCGAAGGCGAGGCCAAAGTTATAATGATCAATCACGCATACATATATTTCCCGGCCACGCGTGCATTTCAAACGGCAAGCTTTCTATCTCGGGGCTAAACCTCTCGGGGGACGAGAGCCCCCTTCCAATATAAACAACAGAATTTTAGAGGGAGTTAGGAGAAATTGGAGGTCGTGCCACTCGGAACAATTTTACCATAGCTAAGTATAGAGATCAAAGTTATCATTTTGATAGGGAAGCTTGGACTGGAATTGGTTACTGCAAAAGCATGTATTGCGAGCTTCTAATAATATGTCTATGAGTTTCACAGAAAACTGGCATAGCCGGCTTGTAAATCCTTGGCCTCATGAAACTCCGCAATTGAGCCTATGTAAATAAAAAACTTTTTTGGTTTAGGGTGCAGTGTAAAAACTTTTCAAGTGATTCTAATGAAATGTGTTCAAACTTTATTAAGTAGATTTATTGATCACCGGTTATGTCTAGATTTATGATGATTACAAATTTTCATGACGGCAGGTGTTAAATAAACTAAGAATGTTTTTCATTTATATTTGTTCATATGAGGCAGTGCAAAAAATTGAGCGAAACATATTTTTTGAATTATAACATAATGCAGATGAAATGCATGTTTCTTTGTCATTAAATTAGAATTTTATAATGATATAAAACTAGCAAAAGTAATATAAATAATGTTATAGAAAATAAAGTAATGTAATAGTAAATAAATTAATGTAAAAGTACTATATTATATAAGTAATGTAATAGTGAATAAAGTGATTCGATAATTATGTTAGTATTAAAATAAGCAATTTTATTAGACGAGGAAAAATATAAGTAAATAAAGTAAAGCTAACAAACGATAAACAAATTAAATTAACAATTTTATTACCGAAAAATAAAATTTATTGAGGTCAATGATTTGCACAAGATATTTTATTATTGTAATTAGTATCAAATTTTAGTATTAATGAAAGTAGGTCAAATATAAGTTAAGCTCGGCCAGTAATTTTGGCGAGTACTACGGAAGGAAGGTAATGGAGGAGGCGGGGATCCGGAATTGGTGGCCTAATCTCAAGGGTCAAGTGGTGGCTAAGTGGATTCCTTGGTAATCTAAGATTCTTCGTCGATATCGATGTTGTATTAGCCGGGGGCAGGCGGCGTCAGGGTATAGGACGGGGGGTGGGGGGTGATTGGGCCACGTCCGTAATCGACTTTGTATAATAAGGTCAGATAGGGATGGCCTTAGGTGAGGGGCTTAATTAACTTGTGTAGTTAGCCCTTCCCCATCCCCGGGACATCCCTTCGGAGGTCAAGGGAGCTCTACATTTTTCACGCCCATGGACCGACAGTTTACCTAATCTTCGGCTACGTGTTTAAGTATAATATCTATCATATAACAGTAGGCAAGATCCTTAAACAGAATTCGCTCAGGAAAAACAACCTATAACTATAGTCCATGGAACTATCAAGAGATCCTACAAGAAATATAAGTTGCGCCACTTTTGATTCACCTTTACGGGAGGTATACTGCTCTTGAAATGAAGAATTTGAAGAGACTTCGAGAAGTCCACTTTCATTGTAACTCTGAAGAGGCTCACAGCAAGATGAGGGAAAGCTTCGTAGCCATCAATAAAACGACACGATGGAAAATGTAAGAAGAAATTGTAAATATTGACACATTGAGAACAATAATTATCATCGCTTTTATGAGAATTCGTGTTTGTTCAATTTAGGTCCTGTTGAAATGAGGCAGCGTACACTTCTTCCGAATCCAGCCCTTGTTCACTCAGCCTGCCTACCAAGCACTAAGTAGGGGGCTTAAACTGAGGACCCTTCAACATGCCAATCCACACTCCAGACCTGCTTATCCCTTCAACCATCCATAAGTTAAACCTATTATCCGATGGAGTGCGCATCTTTCAATAGTCTTGAACTTAAGTGAGCCGATGATCATATGCTCCTAAAATTGATATAATTTGCTGTGAAGCTCACTCATCCATTATTAGCATCACATATTATGTATACGGTCGTGTGGAAGACCCATGGATGGAGGTACATGTGTATTAATTTCGGAGACACTAATCAGATTACGAGTGTTTCGTANATTTCATTCTTTGCCAATATGAGAATGGGTAATGAGAGGCTAAGTTTTTATCTCCTCCCATTCAACTACTTAAGAGTCATGGAAGGAGGGGCTATCAACAGTTAGCTACCTTATTCTAAACACCAATGGCCAGTATATTGTTATTGCGTACATATTAGTATTTGTAAGCAAGTAATCATCTTAGGGATCTCAGTCAAGTCTCTGTATATCAATCTGAAAAAAATATAGGGCTTATATAGGTTTTTACGAAATTGAAGTTTTATTCGAATGGTAAAACTCTCTATTAAAAATACAACAAATAAAAGAAAAAACACCTAATCGTTTCAGACACATCTACGTATATGGTTTCGTAACCGATAACCCTTCAGTTCATAAATGTAAGAGCCAGGTTATTTCAAGAGTAAAAAAAAAAAATTAGTAGGAAGTGGTTAAAAATAAGTACGGGCTTAGATCAAAACAGCGGTTCTGTTTTTTTGGAGATCTTTGACATAAATTACTTCTTTGATTAACATTTAATCCATTTATGTGTATTCTCATCAAGCACAATCTATTTATTCAGCCTATATATTTCTTGTTTACTGTCAGAAACCTTCACATATAATCATTGCATCCCCTTCTAAGTTTCCATCTTTAATTAAGTTAATATTTTTTATAAATTCCAAAAGCTATCTTTTAGACCCTACTAATTTTGTTCGGGCTTAAAATTTTATTTTAAATAAACATGTAATTCGGAATAAAGGATATACTTACTCACATTGTAAACTGCAGAAAACAACTGGAGGATATACTTACACTCACACACGCACACACACGTACACGCACACGCGCGCACACACACACACACATATATATATATATAAATCAGACGTGAGAAGATTTTTCGTTGATGCCCGATGGTAAGAGAGAGGGACGAGATATAAGCGGGAAGCCAGGAAGGTGCAGTGGGGGACTGGATAAGGGTTCCTTGATGGGAGGCCACAGAGCATGGGGGAGTGTAAGGAGAAATATGACAGAACGAATCAGAAATATGTCTTTGTCCCGGCGTGAGCCTTTCGGGCAAGACCGGGACAAGCATATCAATACAAGGAGAGGGAGAGAATCCACCCTTCTCGTCTTCCACTCTCTCTCTCGCACTCTCCCCTCTAATGCCCCTACAATCCGTCTCTGTCAGTATTAGGACTTTAATATAAATACGTAGCCCATTCGAAAAACAATGCTCCACTGTCCGATATTACCATGGCCATTCGTTACATCCCCCACCCTTTTCCGCTCACGAAAAATGAGACCATGGTAGACATTGGAAAATAATAGACAGCTTCTAATTAAACTCAAGAAACTAAATAGGAGATTTGGACAACTTTACACGCTGTTAAACCTTAAGTCAACTTTAACAAACTAACCCTTTATAAGACGCTACTGAGACCTATTTGGACGTATGGAGTCGAACTGTAGGGAACTGCTAAACCATCAAACATTCAAAGAATACAGTACTTCTATTCCAATATCCTCAGAATCATAGTTGATGCACCCTATTACGTCTCCAACTCCTTACTCCATAATGACCTTAAAATCCTTTTTGTAACATACGTTATCATAACCCGTTTTAATAAATTCCACTCTGACCTTTCCATGCATCCCAATCCTTTAGCCCAAACTCTATCTAGTATTACCCATCCTATTAACTCCGTCTGAATAGGAAATGGCCGCTTGGCCTTCTCATTGCCAACGCTTCCTAATAATAATTAAAAAAAATAAAAACGCACAATTGTAAATAGTGATTTAGGAGTACTGTCATTGAGCAGCTTCTCCACCAAGCGAAGTACACGCTAATTTAAATATCTATATATTACAGTTCTTTTTTATTTTCTTTTTTTTAAATTTGTTGTATATATTTGTATATCAATTTATATAAGTAAGAAACATTTAATTAACATTTTCAAAAGCTGACATGTTGTTTCTCCTTTATACTTATCGAGTAGGAAAGTATGAAATAACAGTTTGAGGTGGTCTCAAAGTAGTAACTAGTCTTATATTTGTGTTCCAAATTAGAGACTGGAGAAATCGCTGATGGAAGGGCAGAGGGAAATTCCTTTCCGTCGGAAGAGGTATGAAAACCTCTGAATTATACAGATAAGCGATATGAAAGAGAAGTGATGTGTAGGAGGTGGTGGGGGAGATCCCGTTATTCGAAGTGCAATCCATTAGCTACTGACGGAATCAATGGGGCCTGCCCCAAGCGCTTTGCAGATAGAAACTTTTAAAAATTTATCTTCAACTCAAATGTAAATTCCCCATATGATGTAAGGGGCTCCTATCTCTCAGTTCCACGGCTGTATTTCTCCCTTTGTTACAAACCGAAAAGACCAGAAGGGGAGAGAAAAATGTCTGTGTAAAAAAAAAAGGCGGGAGGGGGGGGGGGGGCAAAAAATTCAAAAATGAGTGAGTGAGAGAGAAAGAGATACTCTTTTTTCCCCCCTTTTATTTTGTTGTATATCCATGTGAAAGTTTTAATCAAGGTAAATGAAATGATAAAAGTAATTTATACTCAGAGAGAAAAAATTGAATGATTCCTTTCTTATCAGATGAAGGGATGAAGCAGAAAAATGGCTTGTGTCGTGAATCTCCCCGGATCTTCTCCCTCCTCGCTTTACCCTCATTCCCTCAGTGCTTCTCCCTAATTCTTTTTTCGAATATTATGAAATTCTTACAAAATTAAAGGAATACTAGTTAGCAGTTACCTTGCACCCTTTGCATGAGATACCTTTACATTGACCAAGAGCTAAGGGGGTTCATGCCCTTAAGCAAGCTGGATAACATTAATTCAATAGATAATTTTCAGTTTCGATATTATCGTTAATTTGGCCGATAAACGTATTTTAATTACATAAAAAACAGATTTATCCACCCTTGCTCACCAAACATATTTTTCAAACTCACCAGTTCTTTAAGTTTTCTAAAATAAATTTTTATAATATGCAAAAAAAAAAAATTAAACTTGGAAAAATTTCCGCTAGATTTCATTCTTTGCCAATATGAGAATGGGTAATGAGAGGCTAAGTTTTTATCTCCTCCCATTCAACTACTTAAGAGTCATGGAAGGAGGGGCTATCAACAGTTAGCTACCTTATTCTAAACACCAATGGCCAGTGTAAAGGAATTACCATCGTAAGGAATGTGTAAGGAACCTGAGAACTAGATCAGAAAATCAATTAGCCCTAATTAAAAAAAAAAAAGCTGAATTTCAATTTTAATTTAATTTTATACTCATCTATAAAGTGTCAAATGTTTTAAAATTATTTTTCCCAATTTTCCTGTCGAAATAGTGTGAGAAAATTATTCTTTAACAAATATATTGGTATTTACAAGAAAATGAATTTTTATCAATATGAACAAGATCATACGTTTTCTTAATAAATGTATGCCTTTCAGAATCAATAGAGGACGTAGATATTTTATTACAGAAAATTTAGAATAGATTTTGTATTCCCTAGCGATATAAGTTAATATTAAAATCATTGCCTGATTTTTGTAACAGCCGTGGAGGCGAAATAGTAGCAGTTTTCCTATGTAAACAATTTAAAATATATTGTACGAGATTAAGTTTTTGATGATGAATGATTTTTTTTCTCGACGATCTGCAATATTGAAAAACATTAAATCTCATTTCAAAATGTCGTTTATTATTATTTGTAAACAACTGAATGAGTTCGTAAAGGTTGAGGAGGAGTAAGGTTTAAAGAAAATCCTAATTGAAAAATTTGTAATATCTTTGCTATAGCAATTACGAAAAAATCTATAGGCGAAAGTACTAATTTTCTATATTTTGTAATATTTATACAATCCAATAATTGAGGCAGATATTAAATAATGTAAAAACAGAATAAAGTGCCTTTCTATTGTTGCAATTTACCATTCGGTTTTTCACCCCAAACCGTTAGATGAGTTCCTCAGTGACTGATATTGGATGAGGAAGGAGTCACAAGGGTGAAGGAAAATAAAATTGAAAACATTAGTTAATGTCTTGGTTATTATTCTGAGCTTAACAGTTTAAAAAATCTTTCCAACATAATTTAACAGAAATGTAATTTTGAACATTACATTTATATTAATTTCGAATATGCACATTAAGAAAGATATACAAGAACTGCAAGGAAATAGAATAAAAAAATCTTGCTACTTCAGCCAGGACTCGAACCAGGTTCTCCTACTTTTCGGGCAGTTTAGCTAACCATTACTCCACCGAGGCTAGCTAGATAATTAATACGGTGGTGATAATAATATAATACGGTGTGTAAAGGTTAGCATAACTGCCCGGAAAGCAGGAGACCCGAATTCGAGTCTCGGCTGAGGTAGCAAGATTTTTTTATTCTAACTCCCTTGCATTTTTGTATAAAATTAACTTGGTTAAATACCACATCTGAAATAGGCATTTTTAAAAAAATTAATAAATATATTTATTTGCTTTTTCTAACAGCATTAAGAGCCACGTTCAGTAAAAAATGCAGTAAAATTACAATTGTTAAATATGTGACAAATAATATATTAATATCTAAAAAAAACAAAATAAAAACAAACAGAAATACACTCAATAAACATTATAAAATGTTTATATAATGTAATAAAAAAAAGGCGACTTTTGAAAAAAGTCACAGTGTTTGTGTTTTACAGTAATTTAAAAAAAAACCAAATTCATAATTTTGATTGAAGAGCTCCTTTTTTACGTTAATAACTCAACTCGGTGAAGGAGTGGGAGATAGCAGCCATTGTAGAGAGAGGACGTGTTTTGTTAGCTCTCTGCAATTGTTTCTTTAGAAGTGATCAAAAGTGTTCAGTTGTTACCAAACTGGAACAAACCCACATCAAGTAAGTGAAATACTAAATTTTTATTTAGTAGCGAGGAGCATACAGGCAGACGTGCTTGGTCAAGCGCGCCCCCTCCAGCTCCCAGCTGTTATCGACTATCCTCCCATCCCGATCCTAAAACTGCTTCTAAAAACCTACAAGATCACCTAGAAAAAATTCAAACAATGATGTGGCAAATGGGGAATAAAAATCAATGAAGAAAAATGCGTTCAAGTTAAATTCCAACTGCGGAAAAAATACCTGAAATTGTGAAATTTAACAATATTCCTTTACCACAATCAAATTCCGTTCGTTACCTTGGGTTCCGTCTTGACTCATGACTTACATGGGGAGATCATACTAAAATTAAAAGACAAGAACTCAATCGGCGATATGGACTTTTACACAGACTCATGAATAAGAAATCCAATCTTACGACTGAAAACAAACTGACGCTCTACGAAACCTTATTACTACCAATATGGACTTACGAAGTAGAAATCTTGGGTGCCGCCAAGCCTTCCAACATCCAAAGAATCCAGTTCTTTCAATCCAAAACCCTGAGAATAATTGCAAATGCTCCCTATTATGTATCCAATTCATCCCATCACCACGATCTTAATATCCCTTGTTCAAGACCTCATTTCTTCCCGCTTCACCATTTTCCAGTAAACTGCTGTACCATCCTAATCCACTAGCACAGACCATGTCTTCCAACTCCAACCCCTACAACCCTCCGCGTCGACTCAAACAAAGATGGCCCCGTGATTTCCTGGGGTGTCATTGGTCACCATCACTCCTCATGTGATTGACATTGAATGTCATCTTTACTTCATTGTGATTCCAAAATGTTTTTGTTTAACATAATAATAAATAAATAAAAGTTTAATAATAATAAAATTAA
>KZ807962.1:84380-95055 GCA_000696205.2 Oncopeltus fasciatus
TTTAAAATATAAAAGAAAATTAATTAATTAAACAATAAGAGAGTTTGTTAACAACAAGATAAATATATGGGTAATTTATATGGGAACATATACGTTGTATAACAATTTAAAATGTGCACATACCAATGAAGGTAATGGAGGGAGAGAGTCTCCTGCTTTAGGGTAACTAAATCATGACTGAGAAGTATTTTATGAAAAAATTAGGAAAGGAAAGGGGTTGGTGGGGGAGGATGGTTGGTAAGGGAAAAATTCGTATGCGAGTCGGTTTTTCACAAAGGGAAGGCGGCTTGTCTTTGAGGGATTAGGTGGCCTGAGCATACTGTAAATGTCAATATGGAATCCTGAAATGTCGGGTGGTGATAGACTGAAATGCAATAAAGTGGTCTTCTTGCTTTAGAATTATTGCAAGTGGAAGAAATGTAATATTTTTCTGTTTTGTAGTTAATGGGTTTTTCTAAGTGTATGTTAATAGACTAAAAGCTAAAGTCGTTTTCAATCTTGTAAACCAAAGTATGTGCACTTTCCAAATTGTTTATAACTCACTTGTTACTTTTCCTTATATATGTTTAGCATTTAGCCAAATTACTAATATATTTAAATTATAAATTAAACACACTCATATTGTTTTATTAAAATTCAATAATCATGAAATTGACTGATCATGAATTTAAAATAGATTAATTAAATGCAATTAATTTAAAATAATGTTTGAGTTGAGATTAAACTTTTTTAAATAATAAAAAATGCGGATTAAAATTTTAAAAGCATTAAAAAGCAATTAAAATTTCATTTAGCACACCGCTAAAAAGCAGAAAAAATAACATAAGCTCCTATCTAATTCTATAAATATTAGCCTATAAATATCATTCTTCATCTCAAATTTACACTACGGATTCTGCAAAATAATTATGTATGTGGTATTCTGTCAACGTTGACGACATTTTTCGTCTCTCTCCTTTTTCTCCCCTTTGCGATATTTGGATTCGAGGTCGATATGGGAGCGACTCCGAATTCAGCACACCCTAAAAGCACAAACCCACATAAGAAGAATCACCCCAGAGCCGAAAGGTCTAACCGACTCATGACGAATTGCCCAATTCTTCCTGACGACATGAATCTAAACGAAAAGCAGGAGTGGGGGAGGGGAAGAGGGAAGGGTCTTATTCCTGGAGAAATTTAATAGAGTAATCATCACAGCCAGCCAACAGCTTCAATACTCCAGAAGAGCACGTGTGAAATTTATATTCCCACATATATTACATTCCCTGCTTGAATATAGCTGTGCAGTCTCCATCGCCTTGAAATTATTCACATCTGTTTGCTGAAAAGTGTTTAAGCAAAAAGCCACGAACCAAATAGTTTTATAATATCGTACTCGAGAAAAAAAAAATATCAGATTACAAAATTGTTTCTTGATTGGCGACCTTGGTATAGTAGAATTGCCTACTGTTTACATCTATCAAAATATATTAAAAAAAAAAAACACCTTTTATTATCTACTAAAGATCTCAGTATTGTGCTGTTAACCATTATTTATGTCTATCGGAAGATCTTTTTTATAAATATTGCTTTCCTTATCCACCAAAGATCTGTATTTTACGTTGTTGTTCACTGTTTACTTATATTCATCAAATGATAGATTTATTAATAAATAAAATCAGTATCCCTTCTCTAATAAAAATCATATCATGCTGTTACCAGCTGTTTAAGTCTGTCAAATGAAATTTAAAAAAGGCTAAATTTATTTGCAAAGAGATGAAAAGAATATATGGTAGAGATAATAGCAGGAAAGAGCTATAGGATAGCTGCAATAGAGTGGTTATAATGATAAGACCAGTTTTTTTTACCAGATTTTTGTTCCTTGATATAAATGAAATATATATATAATCACACACATTAAAGCGACTATTCCCATAGTTAGTTTTGCTCAATATGCTACTGCCATCAAAAGATCCATCACGTTGGTTTGACAAAACATAAACAAATACCACCAGTTAAGGAAACTGAAACAACTACTGACAGTATTAAACAATTCCTTTCAATTTTCTCAAATTATATTGCTAAAACAAATAATGATATTAACTATACATGTAAGAGTACCGGCGGATAATGTGGAGAGACAGCCGTCTATATGACGTAAACCAGCTTCTTTTGTTTCTCTTGTCTCCAGTATCTGTGGGGAGGGGGTTGAGGGAGTCGTTTTTCATCGAGTGTTTGCGAACAACCCAGTACTAAAGAAAAACAACTGCGTAACAACGGCATCGACAGCCAGAGGCGTCGCCGTTTTTTTAAATTTCCCAAAAAACCAGATATAAGAAAATGTAATTTTCTCATGTTTCAAAAAATATAGCGCATATTCTAATTATTCACACAATATTCACAAAGCTTTTTTCCCGTTAGGTAGATAGATGGATCTTTATTCCAGTAATCCTACAAAGGCCACATAAAAAAATCAGCAAGACAGCAGTTATACATTAAACTAATAGAAAATTTTCAAATTATTTCAACGATTTATAAAAAAANTATTCTATAAACTTGTAGGTTTATAGAAGATAGGAAGATCAAGTACAAATATTCATAAAATACAAAACAGTATTCCTTTAGGTTACACAGCTCATATGTGACGAACTTTATTATTTGTGTTTTCGTAACATATTGTAGATCATTCATTGTTGGGAAATCACATTTTATCCTTTTTTTTTTTTCTTTTTTCTTTTTGAAAATGGAAGACATTTAAAGAACCACTGAGGTTAATTATTGTCTTAAGTGTCTATCATAGAGAAATTTTTACATTAGCACAATTTTAAGTTATTAAATCTATTTAAATTTAAAATCCAATTAATTAATATTTAAGAATAATGCTTTCATATAAATATCTTATTGCTTATGCCAAATCAATTTTCTTTGTATTAAAATTATTCTACTTAAGAGAATTAGGCAAAAATAAAACCAAGGCATGAGGTTCCATCTAACTTTTTTAAATTTGTATTTATTTCAAATAAATTACATTCGTGCTACTGCCCCATTGAAATGGAGAGTATGCTAGTTGTCTGGTTATATATACATTTAAATCTATCAGAAGGACGAAAATAAAGTAAAATTTTAGAATTATATAAGGAAAACATTCTGTCTAATGCTTGCAGAAATGACACTGTAATTGAAGTTGCTGAATGACCATTCAAAAAAATTATATAAAAATTATTTTGTAGTTAGAAATTTATATAATTTTATCCTAGTTCTCAGAAACTAAACAAAAAATTATGTTAGATAATAACTATCAATGGTTAATTGTTTTCTCTCTCATTAGCAATAAGTATTTTAATTATGTTGCCAAACAATTTCACCACAGTATTTGTAAGTGAAACGCTTACTTTAAAATAATACTCAAAAACATAAAACTGTAAATGTAATTCCGTCCGCGGATTCAAATCCCGCCCAAGTACACCTAACTTAAGACCACAAATAAATAACGCAATAAATAACAAGTTGTGGAAAAACAACAACCCACTAACATTTTTTGTCTTGATATTGATGTTTTGTTTAGGGAGGATTTGCCCGGGCCTGCAGCTTGTTTGATGGCGAAGATGTGTTTTGCTGGAGGACGGAGGGTCGTGGTAGGATTCAGTCTCAGCCCGAAGAAACCGTACTTGTATAATTAGCGAGGTCTCGTTCCGTCACACTGCTCACCCTCTGTCTCTCTCTCACTGTCCGGTCACAGGACACTCTCCCCGGACGGAGGGCGTATTGATTCAGCGGTTTATAGCCAAAGGCTTGTCCTCAGCTCCTTCGACTGGCTTTGATTAGCACCGCCATCAAAGAGAGGGCGAGTGGTAGTGGGTCAGGGAAAGAGACGGGGAGAAGGGCCTTCATCGGCAATGTTCTATTGGTCTGCCTCGGGGGACGTCTGACTCACTCTTCATGAACCCCGGCAAAAGGGTCACACTTCAAGCAACCGAGCAAACGAAATAAGCTTGAAAACAGGACACTCTTACATAGAAAAGATTAAGTAGAAACTTAGAACTTATGAAATCCTTTTTCTAATTAAATGTGCAACGTTAGCTCTAGACAACCCAACTACCTTTTAATACAAGTATAAAATACGATAAAAATACAATAAAATAATACTAATAACAGAAATAAAAATGTTGTTCCATCTAAAGAAGGTTGTACATCTGAAAGTGCTTTGCAACAGAACTTGCGGTGTGCCAGTGGAGCCGAGGTAATCCATTTGGGCCTCACATTATCAAGAACGCTGTGAATTCTAATCGCGACCTGGGTAACCCTTTATCGAGAAATAAAACTTCTTAGTTGCGTAGAGCTATAGATGTTTAGAATTCAGTGACCATCTGTAAGTAACCTCTCCCTCCTTGAGCCAACTATTTAAGACCAGTTCAAATAAGAAAACAAAAAAACAATCATCTTTAACTTGCACAAGAAATGCAAGGGAGTTTTTATTCTAATTCTCTTGTATTTCTTGTATAAAATTGAACGTGTGATTAAATACCACAACTAAAGTCATTATTTCAACATCTTTAACGTGTAGTACAATACCGGTTATAAAATTTTGTATTATTAATTTTCCGCCTTCTTCAGTAAGTTAAAGAAGAGGTAGGACTTTTGAATTGGATAAAATCATTCTTCTTCAAGTTAATTTTTTATGAAATTTAATAAATTTTATATGCTAGTAGTCATTACATACAACCAAAAAATAAATTAAAAATAAAATAAAATATAGGGGCTGTTGAAAGAATGAAGATGGCGTACAATGTAAGCCGAAACGTCGGCAAATAATATAAAATACATTTCTTTAAACAATAAATGCAAAGAGAGCCAAAAAAAAATCTTACTACCTTCGCCGGGACTCGAACCCGGGTCTCCTGCTTTTTGGCCCATTAAGCTGACCTACTACACTTTCTGGCTCCCTTTGCATTTCTTGTATAAAATTTAAAGTGGGATTACATACCACAATTAATATCATTATTAACATTTTTTTTTTTTAATTTTATTTGTTTGGATCAATCTTAACCGAACCCTAACAAATTCTTTACAAATAATCTCCAGGGTCAAAAAATCTTTATTTGAACTGTAATATGTATGTGTGAGTGTGTGTGCATGTGCGTGTGTGGGTGTGTATAAATCATCTAAAATGTTTTGAAAAAAGAAACTAAAAGTTAAAAAATGTAGACGCATAATGTTATACAGACATATGCTTATGTGTTTTTATTTTTGCGCATTTTTGTTTCATCAAATTTTAAAATAAAGGAACCAACTTGTATTCACAGTATTCAACCTTTCTATTGAATTAATTAATTAATTTTTGGATGAAATTCGACGATTTGTGGTAAGCTTCAGTGAAAACCGAAATTTATAATCATTGTTTAAATTATTGTTTTTCAATTATTGGTATGAAAAAAAAAAATTTGTATAAGTGTTAGCCTCCATTTCAACAGCTTAGAGTCATGGAGGGAGGGGCTATCGACAGGTTGCCACCCCATTCTAAACATCCATGGCTCAGGACAAGCTTCTATTTATCGACAAAAGCCTGTCCAGGGCGGGATTCGAGCTCGCAGCGCCAGGATGGCGAGACCCAAGGGGAACTCATGAGCTACCATAAAAAATATTTGCAACACAATAGTGTAAAATAAATTTTATAAAATGTATGTACGATTGGAGGAAGGAATCCAATTCAGAAAATCGGAAAATATTTCAGCTGTGTTTGATATATAATAGACAATTAAAGATTTGAGCCATTAAGGAAATAATTCAACAGTTTGTAGAACAAATAACAAATTAAATGCCGGATTCGATTCCACTATTTTGAAAAGTCCTTCACGCAGATGCTGCGTAATCCAAGCAGATTTCCCATGTGCTCTTAATCTTGGACGTAATTGATAGTAAACGAGGAAGCCGGAGAGAGCAATGAGCTTGAAATTATATCAATGGGTAAAGTTTGCTGCAAATCTTTTCGTTTAAAATTTTATGGGACATAAATCTTAGAAAATTGAGTTTTACACTTAGTATGTTCTATAAACTTTTTAGTGACTCAAAAATGAAAAAAAAAAAGAAAAAAAAAAGAAGCTATTATGATTATAGTCCATATTCCCAAGTACCATCTATCTAATCCTTAAATCTTATCTCTCTAACCGTTTCTTTAGGGTCCGGCAAGGATCAGATTACTCCGAACACTACCCTGTGAAAGCGGGCGTTCCACAGGGCAGTGTGCTTGGACCTATCCTTTTTACCCTTTACACTGCGGACATCCCCACCCGGACATCCCCACGGTTTTACGATCAGGATGGGAAGTGAGGATCGCTTTGTCATCTGCAAATAGTGCCAGTAGGGTATTAGGATTAATACCCTACTGGCACTATTTGCAGATGACAAAGCGATCCTCACTTCCCATCCTGATCCTAAAACCGCTTCCAATATTCTACAAAACCACCTAGATGCCATTCAGCACTGGTGTAGCAAATGGAGAATTAAGATAAATGNAATTACATCATATATATATAAAATAAGTGATGTATGAGTTATCAATCAAGTTATCAAAAGAATTTGAAGATTAATGAGGATCTTGGTGAAATAATTTTGTACAATTAATTTAGAATCAAAAACTGATTGAAATACTGAAAATATACACTAGCAATTAAAATTTTTTTTTTTACATGAATTAGTAATTATAAAATCAATTATCTATTTTTTGATATTTAATCTTAATTACTTATATAAGTAATACAAACAATTTTATTTTGAATTTTAATTGACTTACCAAGACTATAAAAGTTAATGGTTAGACCTAATCCTTGAAGATCTTCATATCAATATGTACATTGTAAGTTATTCAACACTTATCTCACTTAAATCATTGATGGATAAACTTACATACCCCCTTACACTTACACACCCCCTTACATGTCACTGCACCACGTTCTTGTCAATCATTGGGTCTTTAGCGCTTAGAGCGCTAAGAACTTCAGACTGTTCCAACCCTTCGTATTTTATGCGAGAATATTATATTATAGTTGAGGTTAGCTTATTAGAGTGTTTGAAGTAATATCTGAAGATTCAGTTCCAGGGACATTAGATTTGGTTCCCTATATTCATGTTTAAATATCGATTTTATTTTAATATCTTCTAATAAAAAATNCGGAATATACTGCATATATATCTGTGTGTGGAGAGAGAGAGAGAGAGAGAGAGAGAGAGAGAGAGAGAGCATTCTTTCTTAGAAGGTTCTCATTTTTAATATTGTACTAAGACTAGAACAGGGAACTTTTGCTGGAGACAAAGACAATTTATAAAATTCAAACACCCTCAGCGTCATAAAATAAGGCAGGACTGACAACGATTCAAGTTTTAATTAAAACAATAACAGTAAACACTTGCAACTATGTTGTATCATTTGTTTCGTTTATTGCTCATAGTAGAGTTTTATTTAGGTTTTACTGTGGCATTTCATGCCAGCCAAGTAGTATGAGGTATTAGGCACCTCCTGGACCGGCAGCCTTTGATCTGCGCTCTTTTATTCTTTCGAAGTGCGGAATTACTCTTCATCAAGTGTATAGCCCTGCTAAAGACAGCAGAGTAATATGTTGCGTCGTATACCATAGCCTTAAGTCCCAATTCGTGTTTTACCGAATATTTAAAAAATGTAGCCGACCTACTGCTAATCAAGATAAATTGTACCTAAAAAAAATACAGAATGTATACATTAAATAAATATATTTAAGACTGTGACAGGGAAGAGCAAGAAGCAACTTGCTTTGAAGAGTGGGAAATTCAAAACTATACACCTGGAACATTTGACCCAGATGACAAGCCGTCCCCTTTTGCCTTCATGATAGCCCTGAAGATGCCTTGCAATGTAAGCCGAAACTTCGTCAGATAACAAAAAATACGTATTTTTTAAATTGTTTTTTTGGATCAACATTGACCGAACCTCAACAAATAACATCTAATAATCCCTACGGTCAAAATACTTTCCATTTGTACTCAATACAATACATGTCACATATATCCCCACACACATTCAAACACCTTCACCCCCCCACACACACATACAGACACACACACACACACACACACACACACATATATATACACGGGCTTTTGCGTCGTTACTTTTTAAATGAAGAAGAAAAATTCGAAATTCGTGGTTCTTTTTCGTTGAATGAGTATCTTACACACAAAAATCGTAGAAGGAAGATTTTGAAGGGTTTTGAAGAGAGACAAAATTGAAAAACCTTCAATATCTTCACGTAGACTTCCAGGGTCTTTATAAATATTCATTAATTCTTCCTCCGGGCTTGACTATGTTGAAAAGTGGTTTTTCGCCGAGCTTTCGCACATTCTCGGATGGCTTCTTCAGTTCCGGATGGACAATGAATGGATGGATGTCTCATTTTTCATTTAGGTCCAAAGAAGCAATCACTGGATATTCGAAAGCTAGGCAAAAAACATCTTTTCGACACGGTCACATCCGGAAGAGAAATCTATAGACTTTCAATATCTTCATTATTTTTAGCGAATGCAAATAAAGTATAGAATGAAAAACTTAAATTTACTGCATTTGTAATATTACATTTAAAAAAAAAACACTTATGAAAATCGTTAACAAAGTTATACCACAAGGATTGATTAGCCCCTGACTCTCTTCCCTTCCAGGTCATCCAGGATGCTTGGCGTCAGAAATTTCTACGCATTTTCTTATAAGATTTGTAAGATGAATGTAACTTCATATTACTGTCTTTGACCAACTTTAATAAAACCAACAATCTTGCTAAATGTGTTCCGTTTGTTGACATTCATCTAATTCTTGGGTTTGCTAAAAACTAAAGAGCGACTGTTGTCTAGCGTCTAGAAGTTGGGTTGGGCACTGTTCAGGTGTGGACGCAGTTCTGTTGAGAAGGCGAGTGGGCCCTGGGACATGGGACAGTTAGATCAGGTTAATAATGTGGGAGCCGGGCTATTTATCTGCTCGAGAGGCCGGTTCAATTAAGCGCCGTGTCGCCCTAAGACGCCGGCCAAAACTAAATTCAAAGCCTAGCACCATCCTTCAGGAGAAACCGGCCATAAATAAACAAGCCTTTAGGGGGCCCCTTTGTACTTACCCTTGGCCCTCGCCCCCTTCCCCCCTGGGCAAAAATACTTAAGGGCGGCAAGCCTTAGACCTTAATTAAGAGGTTGCTTAGTCCGACAGTTCAATTAGTCCTTAGCGGTGGCCGCACATTTGTTTCCGGCCACCTTGAGGACTACCCAGTAGCTCCTTCTTGGTGCACACCTCAATCTCGGTCTATCCGCAGCCAAGCTACTCCCACACCAGGACGAAATCCCATGGCTGATCAATTAGTTCTACCCTGGTCGGTGGTTAATTTGCTTCTGGCCCTTATTTCCCGGAGGCTCTTAAACGTTTCCTTAGGGCATAACTTTAAGACATTTATGTCCTTACATTTCTTTGAAGTTTTCCAAAGGAGAAAAGTAATATGGAGATAGTTCACCGTCGAATTTTAGGAATTAGGAAGGCTTGTTCGGGGTTCGGTCATGGGACTCAAATAAATAAATATTTATTACTGCCAACACTTCGGCCTAAATTTCTGGTGATAGATGGAGAGATTCAGCCACAATAAGGTAACTAAATCATGATTTTCAGGTTGGCAATAATAAAAGCTTTTTTGTTTTTATTTATCCAAATTCACAACCAATCCTTCCTCATAAAAAAAGTATTCAATTGTAACGAACATTCCAAGTTAAACATGAAAACATTTTATATAGTAACATAAAAAAAAACAAAGCGCTGCACATTAATCGATAATAGTGTATTTTCATTGATATTGAAAATTTTATTTTAATAAAAGACATATTAAATAGATTCAGTATATTCTCTGCGAAACAGAATAATTGAAGACATAGCGAAAACTATAAGAACAAAAATTTAAAGCTCACTACATTTCTCATGTAGGTAGAAAAAAACAAGACAGATTGATAGGTGTAACACAACTATCGCTAGATAAATCTAAAACTTTCAGCCCATCTTCGTCCGTTTAATTTAAAATTCAACATTGATGAGCAATTATGGTCACTAACGAGTCATTCTAATAAATTACTATTCTCAAATTGTTCCCATGAGAAACTATCACACAAATATCCAATTATTTAGGATTATTTAGATTGTGGGATGGTCTCTCATGGGGACGATTTGAGAATAGTTATTTATTAGAATGAATCATTCCTGGCCTTCATTGTTCACTAATATTTAACTTTACATTGTTTGGTAAGCATTTAAGAAATATGCGCATTAAGGAGACACCAAATATCCAACATATTCTACTCTAATGAATAAAATGAAACTGAAATTGCTATGAATATTTGGTCTCTATTTATTCTAGATTTCTATATAAATAGTGTTTCCAGATTATTATCCCCTAACTTAAAAATATGATAAATTTTTAATTCAGAGTGACCTGCAAAACTTTCTCCGAAATGCTTAGTATCAATAATCCCATTTGGTCAAAGGCTTCATGAAGAAAATATAATTGATGGGTTAAGAATAACAGTATATTGTTAATCTTTCATAAAATTTCTAGTTTTTTAAAATGTTTTGTTCACTAAATTTAACACATAGAAAATAAAATATACTACACCTTAATTATTAATATAAATTGTTCAAAGAAACCAC
>KZ807962.1:104170-114686 GCA_000696205.2 Oncopeltus fasciatus
CCATAAGCGGGCACCAGCCTTTCCACTCTTGAACTAGAACACATTCGTCTAACATATCGTTAAATATATCCTCGTCTTGGAGCGATGTTGCAGAGGCTTATCCCAGAGGCCTTTCTAGCTCTACTGAGAGTCTCATGTTTCTGCAGGACAACTGACTGGGTAACGTGTCACAATATACCCAAAGAGGAGAGGTGACCATGAGCGGGCACCAGCCTTTCCACTCTTGAACTAGAACACATTCGTCTAACATATCGTTAAATATATCCTCGTCTTGGAGCGATGTTGCAGAGGTTTATCCCAGAGGCCTTTCTAGCTCTACTGAGAGTCTCATGTTTCTGCTGGACAACTGACTGGGTAACGTGTCACAATATACCCAAAGAGAAGAGGTGACCATGAGCGGGCACCAGCCTTTCCACTCTTGAACTAGAACACATTCGTCTTACATATCTTCATTAATTACATCCTCGTCTTGGAGGCCATTTTCGTCTTAGCTTCCCCCTCGAACTCTAATCCCTTCCGTAAAGCCTTTTCATCGAAGTGACAATTCTGTAACATATTCTGCAAATCTTACTGATGGCGTCAATCTATATTTTTATAATTCTCTAAAAACATCATTATGGTCGCCCAATAAAAATAAGAAAATAAATATAGCTGAGCCCTCTGGCTCTCAAAGCACTGGGCGTCTTCGGTATCCGTTAAGTTAATCCTGAGCCGAGAAGAATGCAAAATAAGATGAAGGAATGAAAAAATAGTCATTCCCTTCGCTCAGACCTTTCCTTCAGACCTTGCCTCGTTTGTCTTATAAGAAATCCTCCGATGCGGCTCTTACCGCCCCCGCTGAGCCGCAAAGATTCCACTTCTTCCTGAAAAAAAAGTCATAAAAGGAAACTGGTTTTCTTCTGCTATGAATATTTCCATCCTCAGTCCTAATTCAAAATAATAAGTAAATTAAGTAATACCCTCATTTTCTTGAGTTGAGTTGTAGACAATGGTATGTACGAATAATTTAAAATTGAAACAAAAAATTTCCATGAAGTCGGATGAGTCCTAATATTTAAATTATTTTAAAGGTTTTATTTGAGTCAGATAAGACAAATATGACCCCACTTGCGATTTCATTTTCTTCATTTGAATACTGCACTAAGAAAAATTGGTTAAAGAGATTAATTCTTACAGAAAAAGAAATAGTTTTCTTTTAAAAAATACCATAATGTAAAATAGTAACAATAAAACTGTGCCTGAATAAAGCAATAACATAAAAAATAATAATAATAGTTAGTAAATGAGTAAGCCTTAGTTTGAGGGAGTTTGGAAGAGGAAGGGGTTTATACTGAATGCAAGACTGGTTTAATTGGTCAGAACGGCACAGAGAGGGTGTTCAAGAGGGTTAGTCCTGCAGGGGTGGTGTCCAGCAAGGGAAAGAGCGAGAGCTCATCTCCTGACCCGACCGAATATTTCTTTAGGATCTGACTCCTCACATAAAGCTGGTGCTGAGAAAAATACACAAGCACTGGGTCATCTATAATACGGCTCACTGTAGCATCCCCCTCCCTTATAAAATGTTCCCAGTAGAAATATACAGGTATTCTGTAATTTTTTTTTGTAACATGTGTGTTATTCATTTGCAATATAATAAAAATTAATAAATATACATAAATTTTAACAAACTATATTTTCAATATATAACTTCCTCTGTGCAGAATTGGTGGTGAAGGACGGTAGAGTTCCATAGGTAGTCTTCATCTGTATTATTAGAAAATTATGAACTAAAATATTTTTCACCTAAAAAGTTCAAAATGTTTTTCATATAATTTTATTTGTTGTATTTTACTTTTCAATGCTAGCCCCAAAAATGTTTAATCACTCTCCAAAGATTTTATTATTATCCCCCTTACTATAAACTACATATAGAAGTATTCTAAATTAATGGGAAAAAAATATTTCACATATTTCTTCAGATTTTTATTACCAATTTTTTTAATTCCATTTTTATGAGACACTTAAAAAAATAGCAATCTGAAATAATTTATTTTAAAATCAAAAATATGGATCTTATAAGTGGAAAACAGTTATTAATCGTAATTTAAATTTCAGTAGTTGCTTACATAATCATTTAGCTTAATGTTTATAAAGGGGTAACTATTGAAAATAAGGAATTGAACCAACAGTGCTCTTTAGAGTAATTTCACGTCACAGTTACAAAACCCTGACTTCTTCGGCGGTAGTAGAGACTTTTCCGCGATATTGGCACGACCTAGTGCCAACTTGGAGGTATCTGGGCTCTGGGAAGCCAACACGAGCAATCACCTGGACATGGACTGAGAGGCGCAGGGCAGGACAGTCTCAGTTATTTCCACCCCACAAGTAATTGGAAAAGTTTTTTTGTAACTATATTTAGTACATTTTAACACGGAAAGTAAAGCTTGAGTAAGAACCCTTGCTGGACAATAGCATAAGTAGAGAATCACAATCCAACCCACCAAAACCATATGTATGACATCTTAAAGCTGCCAAATTTCGGCATCCTCTTGCATTAATAAAATATATGCAGAATGAAAACTATTATTTTGTACTTAAGTAATTTCCAAGTTCTCCCTTTACAGCAGTTTACCCTGCATCTTGAACTTAAACCAATTTCTAGTAGAGAATTCATAAGGGTTTGATCAAAGATTATTTAAAAAAAATACTATTTAGAAAAATATATATTTTAATTTTTCTGCCAATATTTCGGCTTACATTGCATGCCATCACTCTCCACTTATAGCCATTCAAGTAAATGAACTACAGATATCTTAATTTTTGTCTACAGATTTATATTCTAATGTTTTTAATCTTTATGTACGTAAACTTAAACACAGTAGTTTACTCACTATTAATTTCATTCATTATAGTTATTTCTTACTTCATTTCATTTTTATAACATTAATTTCTATTCAACGGTCCTCCGCATTTAATTTCTTAAAAATAAGATGGTTTACCGCCATTTTTATTCAGTCAAAACATGCACCCAATAGTATGGCATTAATTAGTGACCGTCCATAGACCACTACAATCTGCTTTCTGAACAACAAAGTGTGAAGTTAAAAATACCAATCTGTAAGTTACGATCTATTTAACACAGGTTTAAGATTTTTAAGGAATAGTGCAGAATATTTTAACTTTTTATATTATCTTTTGGATGAAGTATTTTTTCTTTGGGGGGGGGGGGGGCTGTTGACAGTTTCATATTACTTTTTACTATTTTAGCTACTAATCCTTTTCCTCATCCCTACTTACTTAATTCTCTGCATTTATCAGTTAGTGAATTCATTGTTTTATGAATAATAAGCGAAGGCAACAGAAGTACCTACAAATAGAAGTATTTTGATTGAATAAGTGACAAAATTTTGAAAATGAAAATAATACTACGCGTTTTCTGCTGTTTGTTTAAGCAGGGAGTAAACAAGGCGTAAGGTCGCGGTTATTAGCAAGGAAGACAAACATGGATTGAGGAGTTAAGGGGAAGAGCGAGGGGGTAAATCTTGATCTCCATTCCGTTAGGATGTGGGAGTGACTGGAAGTCAGGACACTGACAGTTGTCTGTAAGTGACATATATATGTCATATATGTAACTCTAGTCAACCCTCGAGAGACTATAGCTAGAAAGCCAGATATGTCTCCACCCAGACCTAGAAATTCTTCTCCAAAATAAAAGTTTTATTGAATCAATATTAATTCATAGTAATTCAAAAATGCATTTAAATTATGAAAATATATTTATTTCTTTTTACTCCCTCAAAAGTACATTCAGCATTTATCGGACCTGTTTTCACTGATTTTATCATTTATAAGTCATTATCAGAAGATACGTAACGATTTCAGAAACCAGTAGCATAATCATATAAAAGAAGAAAGTTAATAACGCCATTACATCAACTTGTCAATATCAAAATCCTTGAATATTGCTTCTTAAACTAATAGTATTGTATTATTGTTCATTTTGATCTATTAAGAGTTGTTCTTGACTTAAAAGCAGAGTACATTTATTTCAACTATTATAAAATCAAAATAAAAGCCAAAAAATTATTAAAAAACCACTTTATGTATACACTTATGTATATATTTATTAAAATCTTTTTTTTTTTTTCAATTAATAGCCTTTTTCGTAACGAACCATACGCCTGAGACCAATATCTATTTTTAACATTTTTTTTTAGTAAGTGATCGCCACCCTTTCAACCACTTAGCGTTATCTACAGTTGACCATCACATCGCTTAACATTAAAGTCTCAGGATGTTTATTTATCGATGAAAGCTTGCACTGGGAGGGATTTGAACACGCAGCGCCAGTATTACGAGACCAGCTACCTTGACGGCCCCTATTACATTTTAGCTTTACTTGAGTTGAGATGATGTTTTCCGGAAGGACTCTCTTTCTAAGCGAAGTTGTGTTGATATCTGCTTGTAACGTTCCCATACAATGAGTTGTTTCCGTGGGCTAGAATTTTCGGGGTGTTAAAGGGAGACCCATTTTAAGAAAGACACCTTTTCCTCAGTAACTATCGAAAGTTCATTTCTAAAACGTCCCAACAATTTAAACACAGTTAAGATATTTTTTATGAAAANAGGCTTTCACCTTCAGTGCAGGGCAAAAACAAAAAAATATTAAACATAATAATAAAATCAGTACTTTACATATATGTTTATCATAATAATAGCACGTTTTGGCTTAAATGTTAATGAAATTGATATAAGAGACCATATAAGACTCGGATACAGTTCATATTTGAATTAATATATTATATGTTTAAATAACATATTTCTTTGGAACTTACGGTATAGTTGTTTGGCCTAAACTCCAGACATTTTTCTGAAGTGAGGAAGCCTTCCTGTTCTTCGCCAGCCACTGCAGCTGATCATCGGCTTCAGGAAAGGGTTCAGTGAGATTAAACATTCAGGCGGGGAAGAGAATGCCCTTGAAGGCGAAGAGGGGGAAGGGTGGAGGATGAGAAAGCGGTAAAAGTCAATACAGAGAAGGAATGACACTTCCCTTAATGGCTGGGACATCTAAATATTCCAGGGCTACGAACACGCACTCAACTCGGAGTCCTTATTAAATTTTTATCCCTTTCTCTGCCCCCCTTACGTGTGGGGATTGGCTAATTTTAATACGAGGCTACCCTTCCTTTTACATATTAAATCCCGCGGATCCCAGAGGAGTGTCCAGGCGAGGGGGCTTTTGTTTACCTCCGTCCAGGGATGCAAGGGAATGAGAGGAAGAAGAAAGAGAGTGAGAGAGATCCTACCATGTTATTAATAATTTAACTTTAATATGCTCGTATGCCGTCTCCTGTATTACGAAAAATCTTTATTGGTCTGACAGAACGCGACCGCATTCACCTTCACCGCAATATTAAATATTCATTGTAGCTTTTCTGCCTTTAAACCGCAACTCACTGCGCATTCTCGTTAGCGCGTTAAATCTCATTGAGGTCGGTTTGAACTCTACACTGAAATAATATGCTAAAGCTCATGACCGGTGAAAACAGTAATAATCCCGAGCCTGAATCGAATGTGAATTCCCCGAAAGGAGGGGACACAGTCTTCCCATAAGGGTTGAAGGAGAAGGGTGAGTCTGTGGCTCGTTCTCTCTAAATGATATCAGCTTTGCGTTCCAAGTCAAGGGAAATCTCCCCTTGATATATTGCACAAAGTAAGATATTTTCTTTGTTGTAGAGTTCATGTGCAGCATCCATTTACAGATACTGGGAATGGTCGTTACATAACATATTTATCTTATAATTTACCCAGTAACGTTAGTACCTTGCAAGATTTGCCCGATATTTTCCATCTACATGCTATAAAACATATTTTTACGAGCTACGGGTCTTAATAATTAAAGAACAGAGATAAATATAATTTAATTTATTATGACAAATAATTGCACCTACATATTACAAACTAACCTATTTCCCTTACTAACTAATACATACAATAGTAGAAAAGATGAATTACCTACAGCTGAAAAATTAATTAATATCTACAAATAAATTAAATATGCTTATTTACAAAAAGGCCTAAAAAATAACTGGTTAATCACTGTCACTTATCACTTTGCTGTAGCCGCCACTGCAAAGGCCACGAACAGCCCGATACTCGGAACATGCGATCTGCCATAGAAACTTACACAGATGAAAACTAACTTATCACTGACTGAGGGGACCGCTGGCGAGCAGCTTATATAACTTCGTGAAAGTGTCGCGAAGAGTCTGAAAGAGTCTATACTGATTTCCAAGTAGGCCAACTTCCTTTCCAAGAGAGAAGAAAAGGTCTAATCCTCAAGCAAGTTATTTCCCTAGTCTATGCATATATATATGGAGCAACTTTTCTTTTAAATATTGGTTTAAATTATAGAAAGAAAAATTATAAAAGATTAAATTATTAATCGAAATGATAATTTCTTATCTAGGACTTTTTCGTCGACTATATTCTTTCTAGTCAATTCAAGGGTGAAAGCCGTTTTATGTCAGTCATTTTTTAAAAGCTTAATTAATTCTTAGATTGATTTTGAGGCATATTTGTCGCCCAGGAATGACGTTCATTTCTTGGTAATAAAATTAATTAATAAATACTGTAGTTTCATATAATCTAATTAAATAAGTGTTTTAAAACATTGTGTGTATGTTTGTCGTATGTGTATAAACTTGTAAAATATCTATTAACAATTTTTTTTAAATTTTTTAAAGGCCATGATGTGTATTTAAGATTCCAAGAGAAAAAAAACACGTCAGTGAAGTCTATTGTACTTTTACTTTACAAGAAGATAACTTACATGCAAGCCCAAGGGCTATTGACATCACTAAAAATATTTAAAATCCACTTCTAACTATTGCTTGATATTGATATTATCGATTGGCCATCACATTGTACAGGCTTTAGCGTTTTACTCCTGGAGTTATACTCACACTCTTGCGTACCCTCAAAGGGATGATAATGTTGGACGGTATATACTACAAGTACTGAGCAGACATAAGTTCTACATCTTATTTGATACTAATTCTTTTTTTAGTAGATAGTTTAATTTAAAAGTTATTCTCTCTAACCATAATGAATTACCTTTTAGTTCATATTAGTTATTATGAGGTAAGTTAATACTTAATAATAAGTTTCTAAAATTGTAATTTTTTTTACACGTAATTTTATATTTGAATAGTGTAATGAATTAAAGACTTTTATTAAATAAATTTCTGGAAATATGCTTTTTATTGCTGTTCAAATGATACTGGACCAATAAAAATTGTTTACACGAATGCGTAAATTACTCATTTCATAGGTAACATATCGGTTGGGTAATTTTTCATAATTACTTTTTTTCAGAGAGATTAATACCAAAAATATGTACATAGCGTATATTTTCAAAAGTATCATACAAATAATTATATGGTTAACATAATCACAAATTTTTTTATTATATAATTAGTAAGCATGCTTTGAGTGTTGGCATCTGATCATGCCGTTCTGGTTTTTGGGAAAATTATTTTGATGAGTTGCAATATTATGACTAATTGCGCCTAAAGAAAACATTTTCAAAAATTTTGAAAATTAGAATAGAATGTATTGGTTAGTGAATTGGTAGGCCGTCAAGTATTACGCCTGGTAAATTAATCAGGATTTTGGTCAGGATGAGATAAATAAAATACTCCAAACTTATTAGGTAATTGTTTTATTTTATTAATAATACATTCCCTTGGAGATCTCTCCATACATCATTATCGCCCTGGCGATGACTAACAAGTTAAGTTAAAACATTGACAATAAAAAAATAAAATAATTACTAAAATGTTTGGGTTTTTTTTTTTCACATTCTCTCCGAAACCCTAATTAGTTTTTTACGCGTTGTATTATGTATTAGGCAAAGAACAATAAGAAATTTAGAGTAACGATACCATGCGGCTAAGTACTTGTGCATACCCTCAGGCACATGGTCTTCTACTTGGAGCGATACCTTGAGTATATGCTTTGTATACTTATGTTATAATATTGATAACATTCAGTCTCTTATATTTTCTAGGTCCTTATCATCATCAAATCAATAAGATAATTTAGGGAGGTCCTGGTGCCAGAGGAGAACCGTTTCGAGTAATGACTAATAAAAACTTTCCTTAATTAAAAGAAGAAGATAATCGGAGGGGCAGTAAAATAATCTTAGTAATGGAAGAAAAAAATCCCAACAGAATTTTCCACCTTAATGAAACAGAAGGAAAAGAAAAAAAAAAAATGTAGAAGACAGGTTAGAGGGAGGAAGGAATAATCGTATTCATGGAAGTTACAACGTTAAAGATAAAATATTCTTGATTTAATAAAATTAATCATTATTTAAAAATGTTCGATCTTTATAATTTTTTTAAAATACACTTATTTTATCAATCGATAAACCTCAGTTATCCAATTATCGGGAAAATATGCACTACTCTTTATATGAAATAATTATGAATTCAATTTTTTATTAGATTAATGAATTCTTAAAAGGTTCATACAATTAATGAGAGGGAATAGAATGAAAAATCTATTTGTCCCAGCCAGGATTCGAACCTGGATCTCCTGCTTTCCGGGCCGGTATGTTTTCATTACACCACCGGGACGAGCCAGAAAACTTATTAAATTCCCAACACAGGTTCGAGTCCTGGCTGGGACAGATAGATTTTTTATTCTATTCCCTCTCATTAATTGTTTAAAATTTGAGTGGGATAATAAACCACAACTAAATTAATATTTATAAACTTAAAAGGTTCAGTGTTGTCAGGCACAGATTCTATAATTGAGGTTACGTCCGCCAAGCAGAGAAAAATGTGTTGTTTTTTTTAAATATCGATGTAAACAGAAGGATCTTGGAGGAAGGGAAAATCTACAGGTAGTCACTATATTTTAAACACCCATGGCATACGTGGGATTTTATTTATTGATAAAAGCCTATCCACGATGGTACTAGGACTCATTATACCAGACTTGGCATTACAGAACGAATTTTTTTGGCGAAGCTGGTGTCCTCAAAAGAAAGATTGAATCAAGACAACGGAGGTATTATATTCCGCACAAAAATGTAAATTTGATTTGTCACAACTTGCAATTTATTCACAGCTCTTTAAGGGAGATAAAAATTCGAAGAAATATGCAACAGATATTCAAAAATGTGGAAAAATATACATATCAGAAAGTTTCAAGAGACCCAAAGATAAGTGTTTGATTTTTGGATTTCATTTTATTTTATTTATTTATTTTAATGGAACATTGAAACCTTGTCCCTTGTAATTCATTTAGAGTCAACTGTAAGTCCTCGTTTCTATATATACTATTCAAACATGATTGGCAAGAAAGTGTACAGGTAAATGAATGTTTTTAATATAAGTTAGTGTTACAATTAATTTTGTACATTTTGTATGTTTATGTTTGTGCGTGCGCGCGTGCACCTTTATACGAAAATTTAAAAAAAAATTAAGGTATAAGTCAAGGTAATTATCAATCATAATTCAAAATTATAGACCAAAAATTGTAGCTATTTATGTTCTATTTATTTATTGTATCCGTCATCAAATTACAAGATGTTCAGTAACAGAATGTAATAAATAAAGATTTATTAAAAAAAAAAAAATTTGTTCTTATTAAAAGGACACAACTAACGCCTGATTGAATAATTTACTTTAATTTAGTACATCTGTAAAATATTTGGTACGTGAGATATTAATAAATGAAAGTCTGTTTTTAATTTCATAAATTATTTTATATAATATTACAAATGCGTATTCAACTGTAGAGACTTTCTACCCAAGTTGCCGAGTTGTTAATGAATTGGTAGAAGTATACTTATAGAGGCGATGAAAGGCATATAATTATATAGGAAGGCGATGAATTTGCAACCAATATTAATTTGAACAGGGGAATTGACTCATGATGAAAGCCTATATTGACTTAAACTCAATTGCCGAGCTGGCTATTAAAAGGGTCAGGGAAACACGATATTTGCTGGAGCTGATTTGAATAACCTTTCAGCTTCTCTGGAGGCTGCCTGTACATTCACTCCAATTAGAAATGTATTACAATTTTCAATGATAAAAAAATTAAGTAAGCTTCTAAAGTTGTTTTTATATGATACGTCTATCATATAGTAGCACTATCATATAAATATGACTAAGTTCCTTGTTGGTGGCTTACACATGTATGTAGGGCTAATTTAATGGCTCATGTTACACCACGATAATATAATTTTATGTTACTATATTTGGTATTATGTCATTTTCAGAAAAACTAATGTAGTACTATCTTAATAAATATATGCAATATATAGTCTAATAACGATAATTTTTAGTGCAAGGGAACAGAATAAAAAATCTAACTGTCCCAGCCAGGACACGAACCTGGATCCCCTGCTATCCGGGCCGGTGCATTTACCACTTATGCTACCGGGACAAGTCTGATAAGTTATTAAATTCCCCGCACTAGTGTCGAGAGTCCAACCTCCGAGGCCGACGAATATATCGCT
>KZ807962.1:185896-201530 GCA_000696205.2 Oncopeltus fasciatus
ATATATAATTTTATATATATTATGAAAGTAACTAATCATCACAAGTATTAAATTCTACTACTCTCAGCGATAAACAAAAATGATTGATTAGCCTTTCAAGCGTTGGAGTTTCTAAGATATTTGCGGGTGAATTTAGGTTTTGGGTCAAGTGTCAGTAGAGGAAGGGGAATGCCTTCGTGGGCTAATAGTCTGCCGGAATTTCCCACATTAGATACCCGATATCACTTAATTTAGGTCACCTCTTTTGAATTTCTTTAGGATATTGCTCCTCTTCAAGGGTAAACACATTATGAAAAACGAGTGGGAGGGGTAAGTGGGGAGGGAAGTATCGAATTTCAAACCCTAATTGATAGGTACGCTCATTTTAATCTACTTATTAATACATCTACCTAAATTGAGAAGGATCAATTTTTTCTCAATCTCCCCGAGGGCAAGTTATCAATCAGAAGGCGAGACGACCCTTGATGGAAACGACTCAACTTAAATTTTTAATATCACTTTAGTTTGGGAGGGGGGTAAGAAAAAAAAGAGAGTAGAGAAAGAGGACAAGGAATTAGAGGAGGGAAAAAAATGTAATGCAGAAAAAATCAATTTAATATAAAGCTATTTATAATTTTATTTTCATATTGATTTGTATAGGTTCATGGATATTTTGTATTCTTCATTAATATTCATTAATTAATTATAAAAAAAAAAGAAGAAAATTGCCGTTCAGATATTAATGAGCTCAGTAAGTTTTCAGGAAATTTTTCAATATTCTAACTTCAATCGATTCAAGCTATAAAGTTGGATAACTAAGGTTTTAGAGAACTTCTGTGCTAGAAAGTGTTCCGCGTTTATAACATTTACACAAAACCTTTATAGATTGTGCTCAATAAAGTTATTCTAAGTGATAATCGTTTCTTTAAAACTTAAGTAAGAGTTTAACAACTGACCAAAATAGGGCATATTTTTTTAATCTTTTTTACTTTCTGGCATTTACTAATGAATGAAAAATTTGTTAATCATTAACTGAAGCAAGAATTTATTTTCGCTTAAAGGCATAATGCCAACTGCAAGCGTCAAACAGTTGATGGAAATTTCATCTAATTTAATTCCGCCTCCTATGAAACTCGGAAGGTAGATATATACAAAATAAAAAGTAGTGCGCTTAAAAATATTTTTTTAGTGATATACCCTGCTTTACTCCAGAAACACTTTGTTACTCAACCATATTGCCAATTTCATGTTTTATATGAAAGATACAATAGTATTAATTTATCATTTACTAAAATATTTTAACTGGAATTTTCTCATTTTTAGTTTTTGTGTGTGTTTTTTTAGTTCACTAATTTCTACTTTTCTATGAAAGATGAAAACAATTAATAGATTTGTAACAATGTATTGAACATTTTATTATATAAATAAAATATTAAAATAAAATAAAAATTCCTTATAAACTACTTTGCCTTTTTCATTAATCACCCCCCCAATCACGCATATTTAAAGAGTAACTGCTATCTATAACTGACCCTTTCTCCTTTTGCGACAGAAGGAAATGTTTCTTCTACAGATAGTGGGATACAGAGGGGTGTAATAGATAGCCTGGAGGGTGGTATTGATTTAGAGAATTGGACAGTGATAAATGCGACAGGGGGAGTGTGGAGCACGTGAGATGTGAGCTTATAAGGACATCATATTTCTAAATATATCCAGTTGGGGTGGATCTTCACAACTATCTCTCTGCCTTATAACTAAATCCAGAATTTATTTATAACGATAAATCTCATAACAATATATGATAAAAATAACAATAAAATTTGTTCGATCTCGAGACTGAGTATACTAATTAAAAGAAATTTTATTTATTTTGTCTTCATAAATGACATCATTATCCATTTTAGTACATTTATTATTTAACATTAACGTTTGGGTCTGTATCAAATTCACCTTTGATTCCATCAAAGTCTTTCTAATTTGTTTCTTGATAATTTACTTCCTAATTCGTGCCCCAAAAGGAAAAAAGTTTCAATTTTTTGAGGAATTGTGGAGAAATACGAATTTCAGCAAAATCATATGTAGGCCAATTTTCTTTGATCAATTACTTTGGTTCTAAAAGTAACAGAAATGAACGGTTCATTTCACATGGAGAGCTTTTGACCGCTGAGATTATTAGTAGAGAATTTTTGTTGGGGTTCGGTCAAGCTTGATACCAAAAAATTATATTTAATAAAAAATGTATATTTTATTATCTCCCGACTTTTTGGCTTACATTATAAGGCATCTTCAGGGCTATTATGAAGGCGATGAGGGACGTGTTGCCGCCTGGATCAAATGTTCAAGATTGTAAGATGGCTTAAAATGTAAGTCGAAACGTTTATAGATAATAATAAAACACAAATTTTTTAAATTGTATTTTTTGGATCAACCTTGACCGAACCCCAACACTAAAACTTATACTAATAATCTCTACGGTCAAGAAACTTTCCAATTCATAGCAATTAATGTTCTTCAGCCATATCCGGCAGTATTACTTGAGGAAATTTACATTGTTCCTTAGTGAGGGAATGAATTCACTGCAACTAAATTAATTTCCTACGAAAAAGTTTATCACACAAAAAACAAATTCACTTCAAGAATACGTTTCGGCTTATTCTGAGCCCTTTATCCTAAAATATAAACAAGATGTTTTTTTGTTCTAATCTAACTTGATTTTTCCTTTAAAACCGCTTTTTGGCAAATTAATTTTCCTTGTCTTCCAATATCCATAAGATGATAATTATCTTTTTCCTTTGTATGGCAATGATGTACTCAATGCTAAAGCCTCAGTCAATAGGTGTGGGGTCGATGGGCCCCTACTCTCTGCACAGTGATGTTCACCTATTTATTTTATTGTTATTTTTAATTTTTTTTTTTTTACTGTATATTTCTCTATGTCATCAAATTGACAAGATGTAAATAACAGAATGTAGTAAATGAAGATTTATTAATTTAAAATAAAAGTAAGCCTCAGTAAGCCTCATAATATCGTAGAACGACTTAATAGTACAGTGTCAAGAGAATTTTTTTAATAACCTTTCAACCGCTTAGTGTGATGGAGGGAGAGGCTATATGCGGGTAGCCAACCTATTCTCTCTGTAAAAATCACATAACACTTTTATAGGATTACTCTGTGTGGAGATACAATGGTCCCTCACTTGAATAGAGCAAATCAATCGTACCGGAGATAGTGGTGGGAAGTAGAAATAACAAGGAGAAGACAGGGATGAGGGGGATGAGACGGAACAGGTGGAAGGGGAGTGTCGTGTCCCCCCACCCCGGATATCGGCGGCCAAGAAGAGAGGGGGAAGAGATGTGGTCTTTCATTGTATCCCCCCCCAGCGCTTTCCCTCCACTACCTAAGGCATATCGATTTTTCATTACGAGACGGCTCATCCCCCGCGGCCCGGCGACACTTTAAGATTACTCCTTCTGAAACCTCTCAACCCTTCCCTACCGCCCTCATCGTATTACACAGGTGAAAAAGTTTCTTCATCAATCTCTAGGGGTTTTTTCTTCTTCTTAGAGCATTCATTGGACACTCAAGCCCCCCTCCCCACCCCATTTTACCAGTAACCCTTTCCTCCGAACAGCAGTTCCGTATTATCTCTTTAAAAAATTAATTTTTATCTTTACATTGTAAGTCAATAAAAAACTTCTTTAAGTTTTCATTAGCAATAAATATTTAACACAATAAAAATATGTGAGCTTAATAAACGTCAGGTCAAAATACTAAAATTATTATCTTCTTTTTTTATGATATTGCCTATCTAAAAAATCCCGATACCTTTAGATAAATATAGTTAATAGGAAATTTGATTACTATGATATATTAACTATAAATTAAGAAAAAATATTGTCTTGCCGATTTGGGTAACATTTTTTATTCACATTATTTCTTAAAACACAATTATAAGAAATTTTTTTTTTAATGAAACACTTTATTCATGAATTACACCCTGCACAGCGTACATCTTACAATGTGCTCTCAAAAGATATAATACATATGTACAAATCAAATAATATGTAATCAACTAATTACATATTTACAATACATGTATATTGAATACAATATTTGTGTGGCATGGGAAGATTAAACTCCCTTATGGCAGGGTTACTGTCACGAGGGAAAAAAAAATGTCAGCCAAAAGGTCGGCAGATAATAGAAAATACTTTTTTTTTTGGAATTGTATTTTTTTATATTATTTTGTTGAGTAGCTGGGGATCAATCCTCTCAANGGAGAAGCTGCCCAATGGCAGTACTCCTGAATCACTATTTACAATTGCTTGTTTTGTTTTTTATTTTTTAAATTATTATTAGGAAGCGTTGGTAATGAGGAGCTCATGCGGCCATTTCCTATTCAGGCGGCGTGGTGGGTTATTAGGATGGATAATACTAGATAGAGTTTGGGCTAAAGAATAGGGATACATGGAAAGATTACAGTGGACTTTATTAAAACGGGTTGTGATAACGTCTTTTACAATAGCAATTTTAAGGTCATTGTGGAGTAAAGAGTTGGCAACGTAATAGGGTGCGTCATTTATGATTCTGAGAATTTGGATTGGAAGAACTGTATTCTTTGGATGTTAGATGGTTTAGCAGTTCCTCACAGTTCTAATCCATACGTCCAAAGAGGTCTCAGTAGCGTCATATAAAGGGTGAGTTTGTAGTCACAGTTAAAGTTGAATTGCGGTTTAGCAGCTTGTAAAGTTGTCCAAATCTCCCATTTAGTTCCTGTTTTTTGATTTTTGTGTATGTGTTCCATCTTAGTCGAGACTCAAGATGAAAGCCCAGATATCTGATGCAGTCGGAAGTTGGGGTGGAATATCATTAAAGTAAATTCTTCCAGGTTGTTTCTTCCTGAGTGTGAACGTAACATGCCAGCATTTGCCTTCGTTGACCTTAATGCGCCAAAGCTGGCACCATCGCTATATGTCCATGAGATGCCGTTAGAGATTTTTCCTTGCAGTATGTGAGTCGGCATCGGAAGAACAGATTGCTTGGTTATCCCCAAAGGTTCCAAGGAGTCTGTTAGGATGAGAGGGGATATCGGCATTGTACAGGATGGTCCCCGAGCACACTACCTTGTGGAACTCCTGTCTCCACTTGGTAATATTCGGAGTAATCTAATCCTTGTTGGACCCTGAAGAATCGATCGGTTAGGGAGGAGCGAAGGATAAGGTAAAGGGTGCTTGGGAGGATGGATTTTTATTTGAACAATAGCCCGCGATCCTGTCATTTAATGGCATTTGCTTGCGACACATCGAGGAAGGCCCCAACGCAGTACTGCTTGTTCTCGAAAGAGGAAGATATGCAATCTACAACACGAAACACCTGTCGGATCGTGGAGTGTTTTGCTCGGAAACAGGAAATGTTTGGTGATCGTCTAGGATTTGTATTAGCGTTAGAGGAAGAATCTTCTGAAAGATCGTTAAAAAGAGGGAAAGCAAGCTTATTGGGCGATAGGAAGAAGGATTACTTGGGGGTTTACCAGGCGTTGTGAAGAGGATAACTTCCACAGGAGAGGAAAGTGTGGTAATCGGAGAATGGTGTATTAGAGATAGGTGAGGAAAGTTTGCGCTATTTTGGATAAGTGGTTTAGAATTTGGGCTGTAATAAGACCATACCCGGGAAACTTGTGTTTAGGCAAGCGGGAAAGGATATATTTGACCTCTGGAGTGGGTGACGGCTTTAGGAGGTGGAGACAGAGGAAGAGAGGAATCAAGGAATTCTTCTACCTCCGTGCTCTTAGAATGGTTTTCTGGGTCAGGGGAAGAGTGAAAGTTTGCTGAAGATGACGGCCGAAGACCTCGGCTATGTCTGCATCGGACGCTGCCCAGGTGCCATCATCGCGGCGGAGAGGACAAGTGGGGGACTGGTATTTGAGGATTTTTCTGGTGGCAGTCCAGGGATTTGTTTTCCGTTGTGAGTGAGGAGAGATGATTGTTGAATTCCTTGTTGTGGTAGGATCTGAGTTCCCGTGTCACTGAACGGCTCAGTTTGTTATATGCTTGGTGGTCGATTGGGTGTCGTGTTCTCTGCCATGTGGTTCTGGCCCGTCTTTTAGATATTATAAGAGTCTGTATATGGATGGGAAGAGGTTTGTTGTTTAAAGAATTGGGATTTAGAGGTTTTTTTGAGGTAGGTTTGGATGCTATCTAGCACGACTGTTGAATAGCAAATGTGAAGGATTGTACAGCATCGTCAAGGTCTTGCGGGGATTTTAAGGAAACTCTGAGGTCTATAGCGTTTTCAAGGAGGGATTTGAACCTGTCCCAATCAACTTCTCCATTATCCAGTGACAGATGAGTCGGTTTTTGGGATGTATTGACATGGTGAGGAGTACGGAACTGTGATCAGAAGAAAGGTCATTGAGTGTTCTCATTAAGTATGGTTAAGGATTGGAGTGGATGTAGGCTTTTGCAGACAAAAAAGTCAATGAGATCTGGTACTCGATTGCCATCTGCAGGCCAGTAAGTGGGGGTATAAAGAGAGAGAGTTGTGAGAAGCCTGGAGGAAAGGGAAGCGTTCAGGGTACGACCACGGGAGTTAGTCGTCCTGGAACCCCATTGTAGATGTTTCGCATTGTAGTCGCCGCCAGCGAAGAAATGGGAGCCCAGTGATTATAAAAATTGACTGAACTGAGCAGAAGTTATAGGTTTATTTGGGGGACAGTACACTGCCGCAAGAGTGATGGGAAAGGTGAATGTTGAGAATGACACTGTGGTAGATTGGAAATAGTCAGTAGGATTGGAGGGAATCAGGTGATGGGAGAGGGAGCTGCGAATCGAAATGGCTGTCCCACCATGGGCTTTCCATGGGTGGTCGGTCTTATAAGTAATCTGTACCCTGGTATATTGATGTAATTTCGTGACGTAAGTCGTGTTTCTGTTGTAAGTGCGACATCAACATTTCTGTTATTGAGAAGTAATGTTAATTCGTCTTTCTGTGTATGTACTCCGTTGGCATTCCATAGGAGAACTGTAAGTACTTTGCAGGTATGGGAATTTATGGTTGAGGTACAAGATAGCAGGCAATTAGGGCTGTGATGTGATTAATGAGGGGAAGACATATTTAAAAAATAAATTTTGATATTCCTAAATTACCATTCTACCAAGAAATCTTAGTTCAACTCCTTATTTGACTCATATTCTTAATAAAAACCAAAAAANAAGTCTATCCTCAACCTTTCCAGGCTACCCATTTCCAACTCCAGTTTTCATCCTCCTGTAGCTCACCCTGACTCCGAAAGAACTGTCAGGGTTGATTCAATATAAACCTCCTCTGGCTCCACCTTGAAGAGTTCTATCCATAACCTTGCCATGCTACCCATTCCCAACTCCAGTTCTCGTCCTCCTGAAGTTCTCCCTGGCTCCGAAGAAACAGTCAGGGTTGTTTCGATCAAATTCTCCTCTGGCTCTTCCTTGAAGAGTTCTACCCATAACCTTGCCTGGCTACCCATTTTCAACTCCAGTTCTCGTCCTCCTGAAGCTCACCCTGGCTCCGAAGGAACCGTCAGGGTTGTTTCTTTCAAAACCTCCTCTGGCCCTACCTTGAAGAATTCTATCCATAACCTTGCCAGGCTACCCATTCCCAACTCCAGTTCTCCTCCTCCTGAAGCTCACCCTGTCTCCAAAGGAACTGTCAGTGTTGTTTCGATGTTATGAGTATGGTATGGTATAGGTATAGTTGGTAGGTATAGGAATTGTTGTTAGATATAGGCACAGTTAAGTATAAGAGTAATATCTTAATTATTTTGTTATTTTCTAACGTTTAAGTTTTTTAATGTTTCACAGATAACGCCTATTTAGAAAAAGAATCTAAGAACGATGCTTGAGCGCTAACTTCACTCCTCCTTCCCTATCTTCGAAGACTGATTGTCTTCTTCGACTTCTTAGATAAATTTCCGCACACACGCACGCACGCGCGCGCGCACACACACACACACACACACACACACCTTTATATATAAATATATATAAACATCTGATTATAGTTTTAAATGGTACTTATAAATAGAAATAAAGATTTTCATATTTGCGGGGATTATAATGTGAGTTAATATTTCTATAAAATTGTGTATTTAGATAATTGAATCTTTCTTTCAATATTCACAGGAAAATTACAGGTTTATTAAAAATAATAATAAATTCTGGATTATTTGTTTTTTACTTTAAAATTCAGGGCTTGAGAACGCTTAAGATCGAAAATAAATAAATACGATATTGAATGGGCCATATTATTATTTTTCCCCGAGTAAACTTTACAAAGAATTTGAAAATGTCTTTAAAAAGTCTCTTCATAATAATAACGTCTTTAAGGAAATCCAAAAGTGACACATTTTTCGGATCGGAATACAACATGGAAAGAGTTGTTGCAAATTTATAATTCACAACGATAAAATAAAAGATTAATTGTCTTTAATGGTTGGTTATTAGTCAGAAAAATCGTGGTTTTTGCTTATTATCGAAAACGGATAGAAGTGTAGGGGTTTTAAGAATCGCTCATCAGAGCTATTAGAAAATATTTTAAAAAATCAGTGGCTTTATCATCATTTTGGATTCCAAAAAACAAGGTTATGCAGAATCTACCTTCATTATGAAGGTGGATTCCAAAACCTAGGTGATACGGAATCTACATAAATTGAGGCTCTTTAGCAAATTTGGTAAAATTTAGCAAAATGTATAATACAGTTGTCCCGATTCAAACTTCATCGACTTTAAATTTTTATAAATTTCTATCGCTATCGATCCACATCTAATTACGGGTATCATTAAGACATTATTTGCTACTCTGAAAACTGCAATATATTTTTTTATGTTCTCCTCTGCAAGCTGTAATGAAGACAGTAAATTAGGTCTATATCTTCTCGGTTATCCTATAACTCAATCCCAATGCTCTGAATATCTGGTGTAATTTTTAATTAGCGGTATCTTGCTTTTGAGTTATGTCTTCCGACTAGGGTCCCTTATCTTTTCTCCATTTTTTCTACAAACCCCACCAACACCCTTCCTCCTCCCCCTCAGTCATTCACCCCCATTTCTCTATACCGCTTCCTTCCCACACCATCCTTTCCTAACCTAAATCTCCGCTTACATTCATAACAAATCTTTTGAGCTCTTCTACACTTTTTTTTTAGGTAAGTATTTATATTAATGTTAGCATAGCTCTAAATATCAAGCCCAGCCTGACTTTATAATCCCCCACTCTATTATCAAATGAGTTACTTTATGATACATTTTTACGTAAGTTGCCAGAAATAAAAAAAAAAAAAATTCTGATTCAATTCTGAGTATCTGATTATTAAAAAAGAGTAGGGTCTTTCCATATTTAATCTCTTAAATAAGAAATATCGAAACTTATTAATCAAAGTGAAATGAGTGAGGGTCTGGGTAACCGGCACTTGTCGAATTCCTTCAAATTGTAGAATTTTAGAAGAATTTGTTGAAATTAGGCTCGGATGTAGACTTAGTTAAGTGTTGTAAGTTGGGGCGTACCATCCAGTAAAAACAACAATTTTTTTTTTCCATAAACAGTCTCACGAGGAAACTGATCCACTTTTGCCCTCATGTACTTTACACTCTGTTTTTGTTTGTTTTTCGTTAGCGACCGCGAACAGTTTATATGTAAAAAGATGTTCTCATTTTGTTATCTCTGAGTTAAACTACTTTATTAGAATACACACACACACACACACACACACACACACAGATATTTTTACTCAGTTATAACATATAAATTATTCATTGACAATAGACTCATATGGCAATCGAGTTCCCAGATATACTGTGGTTTCTCTTCAATATATATTATTATTCTATATGAATTATTTAAAAAATAGATGGAGATTTAGTTATTTAATTTATTATGTGAGGTTCAAGTGAACTAAAGTTTTGAAGAGGTTAAAATATCCGCTAGATACACAGTTATGGGATAATATACCACAATAAAATTAATATTTTTAGGTTAGGAATTAAGTCCTTGGCGAGATCGATAATAAGATCATTGTAAAGGGTATATTGAGAATAGAGTATATTGAGTTGGGATATTGAGAGTAGAGTTGGATATTGAGGGTAGAGTTGGAGAAGGGAGCATTAACGATAGTTCTGAGGGCTTTGGACTGGAAGGATTAGATGGGTTGGATGTTGGAAGGTTTAGCGGTACCTCAGAGTTCTATACCGTATATCCATACCGTATAAGGTTTAAGAATAGTTTTGTATATTGTTAATTTGTTGTGTACTGATAATTTCGATGTTCATCCGAGTTGTCTATATAATAGTCAGAAGCGCTTGTTTAGGTTTTGTCTCTTTTGCCTTATATGTTCTTTCCAAGTTAGTCTTGAGTCCAAGTAGAAACCGAGGTTCTTACGGATTAGATGAGGGAATAAGAATTTCGCTGAAGGATGGATTAAGTGGAAGCTTGGTGCGGAGAGTGAATTTGACGTGGACACACTTCCTTTAATTTATTTTTTTGCGCCACATCTTGCACCAAGCGGCTATGTGGTTGATGTGCACTTGAAGAATATTAAAAGCAACTGTGGGGTAAGGATATGACGCGATGACGGCCGTATCATTGGCAAAGGTAGCTGAGAAAGTATCAGCTGTCTTTGGAAAGTCAGAAGTATAAATTATATAGAGGATGGGTCCGAGCACACTGCCCTGAGGAACTCCCGCTTCTACAGGGCAGTAGTTAGAGTAATCTGATCCCTGTAGAAGTCTAAGATTAAGGAAGATATTCACGGTTTTTCAATTTGGTTGACAATTTGGAAACATCACCTCCCTCTCGATATATTTTAGGCATCAATTAACTCACCCAATGGTAAAAGAAGATTAAATACCCAATTTGTTATTGTTATTGAATGATTTTGGACGGTAGATAGCTTACATACACACTTTATATATATATATATATATATATATATATATATATATATATATATATATATTTATATTTATTTATTTATATATAGTTTATACAAGTTTTTCTCTTTTTTTTTAAAGAGCTATGGAAATAATAGAAGAGGAAATGAGACTCTAGTAGAGGCCTAGAGAATAGGGACTATTTATACCTTGAGCTTTGCAAATGACTCAAATGATGGCCTTCTCGGGGATTGGGAATTTCAAGGGACATCAACTCATTCCTTTCCGTTTCACTATGCTAAATACTATGTNATATATATATATATGCACTTCGTTTGCTTGTTATATATATACATGTTATATGCATGTCATATATATTTAAAATAAATGAAAGGAGAGTTCCCCGAAAATATGGAAATATATTGTATAATTTTTCTTTTTTTGTGTATTCGCTACAGTTCTTAGTTATTTTCTAATTTATTATATATATGAATGGACAATATTTTCATCTTGACTGAGTAGCATCTGTGAAGAACTAAAGCTTTTATCAAAGATCGTTACGCTACTGTGGTACGGGGAAAACTTGACTACTTAACGGAAAAATTGATGGGAATAAAATGAACTTTCCAAGGCATTAAATGGTGAAAAAAATGTCCTGGGAAGAGTGTAGGCACTACCGAAGCACAACCTGATAGAAAACGGGTTATTTCTCTTATCGCAATGACGTACAATTTCCGGTAAGCTCGTATACCTGAAGGAAAAGTATACTAACACTGGTGAACACTGTCTGTTTGTAGAGAAATCGATGTAGTTCGGTATGTACTTAAAGCAGAAAATTTGAGTTTTACTCAGAAGAAAGGGGAGAGCATTAGTTAAGGGCAGGGAGACACAGAGCGGAACGCGGCGAAAAGAGAAGCGCCGGTCATGGCTCATAGCCCTCCGAAAGAAGAACCGTCAGCTAATGTATTTCAGAATAAATGAATATTCAGGTTTTATTCAGTTTCACTCCGGCTTGGCCCGACCTCAGAACCTCTATTTATGCAGGAAGGAAACAGACAAATTTTAAATAATTTTCGCCAGAAGGGGGGAGCTACCCTCTGCTCGCGCCGCCGAAGGCTCTCTACCAGTAGTTATCCGAATAAAATATTCGATTTGTTCAACATCCCGATGATTTGAATATTTAAATCCATTAGAAGTTCCCCGCTTGAAGACCGATGAAACTGAGAAAGGGTTCGTTTTCCTTCCAACAGTCCGAGTAATGCTTAAAACAATGATCACGCTTAGGCTTCACAATTAAAGAAAACAATAAATTAGAAGGAAAAATTAATACCTAAAATTGAAAAAAAAAAGTTTTTAGGTGTTTTTGAATCCATCTATGCTGTAATTGGTAAAAACAAATACAAGATTATTTGTATTATATATTATAATAATTATATTAGATTATTTAATATTATTTTCTGAACATAGCTAAGCTGTAATGAAGACAGTAAATTNTATTATAATAATTATATTAGATTATTTAATATTATTTTCTGAACATAGCTAATATTAATTTAAAAAAAAACTTATGATGTTTAATAAGTAGGTGTTAATAAAAATGACTCATTATGCTGATTTGTCTTTCATTGTCTTCACCTTGCGCAAGTAACTCTGTCCACCTGTTCTCTTAACGGCACGATATTGCTATTTTTAAGAGAAGTGCGCTACCTCGTATTACAGTCAGTAGTCAGTAGACTTGCACGGAACCTACTTACAAAAATGGAAAAATTGGTCTAAACAAACGATACAGACTAATTTGAATACTTAATTCAAAACTAACTATTAAAAACAAATCTATACTGCAACCTATCTGGACTTACTTAGGGAACTTTGGGGTTAAGCCAAACAAGCCAACCTTAACTTTTATTTATTTATAATTATTTATTTATTTATTACATTCTGTAAGATAGTACACACATCTGGTAATTTTCTATATATTGCTCTATGACTTTGAGCTACAATGACATGAGGGAGAGAACGGCCAGTGCCGGAACTCCAATCAACCTAAACCCTGTCCAATCTTATCAATCCAATGTACTCCGGTATATCCCTAAAGCACCTTATTATGTAACCAATACTACCAACCAAAATTATCTGCAGATTCTAACATCAAGAGAACTTGCCAAATTCCGTTTCTCTTTATCCCACAACAAACTATCCGCTCATCCTTTTACACTCTGTGAAAGTCTCTACTACAGTCTCTACAAATCCTTGAATATGAACCAAATCTCTATGAATTTATAGTTCATCTATCTGTTTCGAAGAGTATTTCTTAATTCACAGTATAAAAATGAATACTTATAAAAAAAATTATAAAAAATTGTTTTTCAAGCGTATTACTTCAATTACTTGTCGGCCTAACCCAGACAGAAATGAAATTAAAACACAAATCATAAATAATTTTTCAATTTAATGCCCTTATTGCCAATGCAATGGCAAGTGCAAAGTAATGAAATTATAAGTATTATTAACAGTACTAGATAAGAAAGGGTGGGCTTATGAAATTTGTGTAAATATAACTAATGATTATATAAACATGATTAGGTATAAGTCCTTCATCTAAATCCCCTTCTTCATGGACGGAAACTTTTTAACATCCCCTCGTATATATTTAGCAAAATTGTGTTTAAAAAAAATTATTTAAATTGAAATATGGAAAAATGGAAACGGGATTAATAGGTTTGAAGGAGTTTTCGTCTTGTACTCTCTCTTCATTTCACTGAAACGATATGATGTACTCGTTCACAATCTGCTCACCACTGCCTAAATTAGGTGCAACATTCCTGAGGAAAAATGTTCAAGGAGTTTTGAACAGGCTTGGAAATGGCGGGGGGATGATACTAAACAGTGAACTTGCCAAGATAGGGGGTGGGGGGAAGACCCTTTCAGTGAGTCTCTCCTGTCTTGTTTCTTGGGAACATTGTCTCTTCTTATATGTTTTCCCTCTAATTAAATTTAATTAAACATTTGAGTGATCCAGTGTCAAAGTTGTACACCTTATTTGTATTGCATTTCACACGCTCCCGACCCTTTCCCTTCTTCTCCGTCCGCAGTCCGCGGCTCTAATGGGAGTACTGTGACAAGAGGGGTGTGAGTATTCAGTAGGTTTTCGTTAACTGTTTCATCACTCTAGTTATCTTCCACCATTTGAGAAACTTGTCACATTTTGAGCAGGATATAATCTATGGTAAGTTTGTGCCTACGTGTACTCTCTCTCTTATTCAGTTTATTTAAAAATTGCCTTAAAAAATATTTAAAAAAAAATAAAATAAAAAACCCTTTTAGGAGACGTTAAACTTTGTGAGGAAAGATAAATCAGGAATTTCGTCTTAAGATTTGAATTAGAAGAAATTATTAAACAAAAAGTTTTTATTATTGCCAATGTTTCAAATTATATTTCAGGCATCCTTCAGGGCAACGGGGGTGATAAAGGAAGAGTCCCTTACTGTAGGTTAACTAAATCATGAGTTTTCTATATTATGACTAATCTTTTACTATTAATTTTTGAAAAATAATTTTAATTGTGTTAAATTTAATTAATAAGGAAAGGTAGGATTAATTTACCACAATTATCATGATTTGAATTATAATTTAAATGTATCTCCGATCCTAAATAACAGAAGGTGAAATAGCCCCTTCAAAATGTTTGGAATATAGTTGTATTTACAATAACTATCGTCCAAATTTTTTTTTATAAAAGAAAATAGGTATTTGAGCATTCATTTGCAAAAACTTGTATGGGTTAGCTGTTGGTTGGTTTAAAATTTTTTTAAAGAAAGGAATTACATCTGGAGCAAGTTTAAACTAAAAATAATTAAAATTAGAGATGGTTGGTTAACCGTCCAACATTTTGGTTAACAATAGGAGCGATTGATTGATCAGGGATTCGCTCTTGGAATTCGAAGAAATAAAAACTAATTTGTGAACCAAAAAAAGTTTTTATTATTGCCAATGTTTCAACCTGAATTGCAGGTCATTTTTGATGTAAAAAGGGGTATATGGTGATTTTTATTTATTTATTTTTTATGATTTCGGATGGAATCGCTTAAAACCGTGCAATTGATTAGCGCTTTTAGTCGAACAAGAAGAAAATACTTGAAATTTGATCATAGAACGAATGCACCATCGTGCTTCACCATGTATGATGGTATTATTTGTTAAAGTGGTACATCCATGCACCCATTTTAGGAGATGAACACTAGGGTGCGAGCTCTAAATCATTACCTTCGTAATTAGTATTTATAACATTATATTGTCAGTACAATAATATAATAAAACATATTTATAAAGAGGTTATTACAATATATCGATGTGTTGTGTTTTGGAAGTGCAGTACGGGGTGGTATCATGCTGTCGATAGGGGTTCGAGTACCGGCTTGACAGAGTCCTGTCTGGCGGAGGGTGGGGGGTATTTATCGAAAAATGGAATCTTGCCCAATCCAAAGGTGTTAAAAGAGGGAAGTACAAGTAATTTTATGGAAGTAAAAAATGAAATGCTAAGAAATGTGAGTGCCCGTAAAATGCGAGTTACCATACAGCAATGCACAATTGTATTGCACGACAGTATTCTATGCTCCTGAAGCTATGAATGAATACACAATGTATTCCAGTTAACAAGCTCTTTATCATTGTTTTTCCATTTTACTAGATATCATTATATATTTTTTTATTTAAAAATATACATTTACTTATTTCAATTAAATATGGAAAAATGGAA